>NW_026470045.1:0-11520 GCF_026875155.1 Cherax quadricarinatus | reverse complement strand
TAAGGGGGAAGATTATGGTTAAAAGCACACACAGAATTTCGTACCCTCTCTAAGGACCCACAGGGAGATTTTGCCGGTCCCACCCTTTTGAGGTATCAAGGTCACTTAGCTTCTTCCTTTCTCTCAGTTGTGTGTTTCCACCCAACCCTTTTTGGGTATATTTCCTTTTTGTCCCCTCTGTTCTGTTTCCAAACCCTTCCTGTCTCCACTGTAAAATTTCCTTAAATCTCGTGTTGATCCTCACATACCTTTTGTCATTTCTTGTGAGTTCCCCACTTTTTCGTCAGTACATCCCCCTGGTATTGCTGTTTTCCCCCTAATATGGTATACACAGTTTGGGGGTCGACTTGACTTTCGATGATGTTTTTTTTGTTGTCGCGGGCCCCTTTTATTGTGCATACTCGTTTTGGCTTTCGAAAATTCCTTATTTTTTGGGGCCTGTCCTTCTGTCCTTTTCCCCATTTCTATGCATTAAGTTTTTGCCTCTTAACCTTCGGAAAACCAAAGGGGACTCGTTTTGGGTTTCCATTTTTCTTTTGCCTTGGAAAAAAAACCCTTTTCCCCCTGCCCCCTTGATTTTGTTTTTTACATTTCCACATTTTTTTACTGATTTTCTGCCAATTCCCTGCCCCACGGAACCCCGCGGGAATTCCCTCTCCCTGGTAGAGTCCCCTTTTTTTGGGATTTTTTTCCATTCAACTCTACTAAGGAAATAATCTTTTCCCAAGAAGGTAGGGAAAAGTTACGTAGGCCTAGTCTCTGAAAAATAAAAAAACAATGATCCAGTATAACGCGTGAAAAGTTTTTTTAAAAGAATAAGTGTATATCCTTTGAGACAACAGTGTACAGCACACAAAAAAGGAATTTTAAATAATAATAATAATAAAAATAATAATAATAAAAATTTTTTAAATAATAATAAAATAATAGTAAAAAAAAAAATATGAGGGGCGTGGAGCAAGTCCCCCGGCTCACACCCCCCCTACACCCCCCACCCCCCCTACACCCCCACCCCATACTGCAAACTTGGTTCGTATAAATACATTTTGCATTTACTGGCACCACAAGAGAAAGGGTTTTAAAGGGAAATCTTTTCTTCCGTCATACAGAGGTATAGGATACAGAAAGTGCACACTATCGGGGGACATGTAAAAAATCCAAAAACCCAGAATACATGCAACCTAGGGCTCTTCCAAACACCATTCTCTTGTACTGACAAAAATACGCCTCAAAAAGGGCCCTCGAACTAGCAAGGGCTTTGGTTTTGTGAAATAAAGAGGTAGAATTTTTGGGGCGGGTTCAGAAAGGTACAAAGGGAGTAATAAATGATAAAAATAATAAAGAAAAAAAGGATGACCTCTTGGATTCACCAAAAAATATAAAACTGGGAGCAAGAGAGGGTGTATCAAAAATGCAGAATTCCATACCCAACAGAGACTCGAAACTTCTAGTCCCCACTGGTGTTTAAGCCAGCCCCATCCCCCGCATAGCAAATACCCACATGCTGGTGCTGGGCCCAGGCTCCCCCATATAGCACTATCCCCACATGTGGTGTGGCCGGGGCTCCCCCGGGCATAGCAAATACCCACGTGGGTGGGGCCCAGGCTCCCCAGGATAGCCCCAAATCCCCACAGTGCTGGTGCTGGCCCGGGGCCCCCCCCATTTTAAACTAATCCCACAGTGCTGGTGCTGGCCAGGCCCACCCCTGCCCCAGCCCCAGCCCCAGCCCCCACCCCCAGTGCTGCCCAGGCCCACCCTCCAGCCTTACTGCCAGCCCGACCTCTGGGACATCCCCAAACCACCAAAAAAACAGAAATTTAACAACCATCATTGCAAAAGCCCTGGCCCACAGTAAGATTTTGGGAAAGGGGGTCCCCTCCTTCTTCCTCACGGGGGAAAGTAGATAAAATCCAGGAGGGGGGTGCCCGTTTGGGATATGAGGATTATATGCACCCCCCCCAGAACCTCAGAAATTGAAACACACCCCCAACAATTCTAAAACCAAAAGGTGAATTTGGCAAATTTTATGTTTGGGGATCTTAACAGGAATAACAGGGAAAAAATGGACATGCAATTTTGACCATCCCAAAAAATGTAGCGCCCTCCTGTCAAAAAGGATGTGTCGTTCTTCTTCCTGTACTTTTTTTCACCCAAAAAAGTGCCACTCCTCGGTCCCCAAAGCATTTTTTACAACTCGGTCCCCTGCATCCATCAAAGGGGGACCAGGAGGCACGCCCCCAAAAAACAAACAATAGTAGCTACGACAACCCAACCCCGGGTGTTTTTTTAGGGGCAGGAAACGAAAAAAGAAAATGGAAGGAAATAACAAAAAAGTCCCCCCCTTGGGAGCCTTGTTGGACTGGAGGCACAGCCAGTGGCCCCCCAGGGGGGCCCTCAAATTACAACTCTGAGCCAATAACAAAATCCCCCAACAAACACAAAAAAACCTCGTTCATATTTGTTAAATAAAAGGGCCTTAAAGCCATCCACCAACAACAAAATACCTTTTATCAGTGGATTCTATGGAGTCTAATGCAATGTTTTGCAGCCTTACAGAACTCACACAAAAGTCATTTTGACAGG
Source organism: Cherax quadricarinatus (assembly GCF_026875155.1). NCBI lineage: Eukaryota > Metazoa > Arthropoda > Malacostraca > Decapoda > Parastacidae > Cherax > Cherax quadricarinatus. The sequence goes on along the minus strand of NW_026470045.1, from coordinate 8,937 downwards.
AAATATGGATAAGTGGTTACAACCTTTTTAATGCAAGAAAAAACGGCAAAAAGGGGGGAATTGGCCTGTATGTAAAGAGTCCCTTATCTGCAGGAGTTCTGAATTCTATCAAAAAAGATCGGAACCAAAACCCAGTCTTGTGGGTTTTATACAGCCACCAATGCAACCTACAACGTTCAAAGGAAAAGCACGAAAATCGAATTGTTTGGGAAAACCTTTAACCTCCATCCCCAAAATCTTCTGCTTTGGGGATTTCAACTAAGGATACAAAAAGGGGAAAAAAGTAGCAAATAATGTTAGCTGAAACAATCCCCGGGGGGTAGCGAATGAAAGGTCACAAAACACAGAGTACTAAATTTTCCCGCGGAAAAAAAACCTTAAGCCCGAGAAGTGGAGCCAAAGACTAGAAAACACACTTGACCTTCTCACAAAAAATGAGGACCCCGATAAGAACTAAGAATATCAAAAAAATAATTCCGATCACAATCTAATCGAAGTCCAGACGACATGCATGGGGGGCCTGAACAGCAGAATGATGACCCCGTGAAAAGGGGTCTTCACAAAATACAATTTCAAAAACAAAACATCAACTGGGACCAGGTAAAAACCCTGTCCTAAAAGAAACATGTGGGAAATGTCTTTAAAAGAAAATCCAAAAAAGTGCCTTGAAAGGGGTCAACTTCCGGTGCCCAAACATGTTCTAGGCTATTCCCTAAGAAAGAAAAGGCGGAGTAAAAAAACGTCCCTCTACAGAAGACGCGAAAAAATCACTGAGCTCCTCGGGGTGCTAGAATATTATCCAAGGAGGGGTGCCAGGGAATGGAAATACGAACTTAAGCTAAATGACTCTCAGGGAACCCGGAGAGGGAGGGGGAGGGCTTTAAAACTATTAGGGAAATTTAAAGAAATTCAAAATATTTCTTTTTTACCCCCAAACTATATTGGGGCCCCTTTTCAGACAGATGGAAATTACACAGATGACAACAAAGGGAAAAAGTGAAAAAATTTAAATTTCCCCCTACGACTCTGTGTTTAGTGAAACCCCTAATCGGTCTGAGGGTCGACGACCCAAATATTTTTTTCTGAATGAGCTCAAAACTCCATAAAAAGTATGCCGATTTGCATTACCCTAAATCCATAGATTTCGAAAAACCATGAACATGCCTATGCACTCACCCCAGGCCCAAACCCTGGGAACTCTGTTTTCATTAAGAACTGCAAGAAACCCCTCTCGCGTGCCCAAGTACACTATGGAGGAGGAGCTTGGGCATGGGTGAAATTCCACAGTCACTAAAACAAGGTATGCCCCCCTCCATAAAAGATGGGAGCAAAGCATTAGCTAAGAACTTAGACCAAAAGCTCTGACTCCCACATCATAAAAATCTTTTAAAGGTGCTAAGAAGCAGGATTTCAAATCACCCGGATTCCCAAAAACTCACAAACCAGGGGGGAACATGGTTCAGGGGGAGGGCGCTCCTGCCTCTACAACTAGGTACTATACATGGCCTGGATGCACTGGAAGAAAATCAAAAAGCAGATGTAATAACACAGACTTTGCAAAAGCATTTGACAAAAAGCATCAGGCGTAATAGCCCATAAAATCGTTTTAAAGGAATAACTGGGAAAGTGGGGGGGGGGATGGATCTTCACTTTCCAACAAAACGAACACAAAAATTGTGGGCAACAGAGTTAAATCGGAGGCTGCCAAGGAAGGCTCTTTCCACAAGGACAGACTCGCCCCCCTCTTATTCCCTTTTCCTCATATCAGACAAAACAGAGATGTACACCACAAAACCGTATCAAACTTTGCGGTGATACTAGGTCTGCATGGGCTTCATCTGCTGGGACGCGGGGGTTTAACCTCCAAAAGATATAAAAAAGTTTTTTCCAGTGGCAAGGGTTTAAAAAATATGATGTTCAATGAGGCAAATTCCAAAAATCTTATTTGGGAAAAAAAGGGGGGAGATAAATTCTAAACAGAGATATACTGACTCCCCCATACAAAGAGCGGAAAAAAAATGTAAGGGACCCGGGAGTAGTAATTCTGAGGTTCACTTTTAAGGGTCACAACGTGCCCCCATCGCAGTGCAAAAAAAATGATAGGAGGATAATGAGAACTTTCAAAAAAGAGAGATGCAAGCCCCTGATGATCCCTTTTCAAATCACTTTTTCTCTAGGCTGGAATACTGCTGTACATTAAAATCTCCATTCAAAGCGTGAAATGCAGATTAAAAGTGTAAAAGATCCTTTACTGCTGTATAAGTTCTTCAAGCCTTAACTACTGGGGGCGCTTGGGAAACACTGACTTGTATCGTTGGAAGCAGGAGGGAGAGATTATCATAACACACTTGGAAAAACTTGGGAGGAATGGGCCCAAATCTGCACACAGAAAACCTCCCTACGAAAGTAAAAAAACTGGGCAGGCGATGCAAAAGCCCCCAAAAAAAAGTAGGGGGGCGGGCGCGCAAAATGGGTATTTTTTTGCTGAAAGAGTTTGGTTACACTGGGTGCCTTTTGGCAGGGATGGAGGTGCAAATCCCGTGCTTTCAGTCTACTTTGTAGAAAAGTTTATGATAAAATGGTTCAAAACGTGTTCTTTTTGTGCGCTGATAAATTCTGGTGCTCTTATAAAATTTTTTTGTTCCCTCAACCTCTTTATTTGTACTATGGGTATATGTTATTTTATAAATCCTACATGTTTTTAAAATTTTCTCTGCAACTTGTTTAAGTACAAATTTGATTCCCGGCAGAAGAACAGAGAGTTCAAAATGTTTATTTCAGTCTAAGAATGATTTTCTGTTGTTATTTTTCAATTGTGCCTAATTACATATCACATTGATTTACATTAAATCTTTTAATGTATATGAGAGGATCCCATCCTCTTTACACAGTACTAAATATAGAATAAGTTACGCAAAACACCTTGATCGAAATGTAGTTTGCAACCCACAAATCATAATGTCACGAGACGATTTTCGAGGTCCGTCGTTTGTCAGAACAAGACAGAAACTTCGTTTGGTCTTTCAATTCCAATGGACAATTTATGTTTTTTGTAAAGGTTGTTCCATGAGGGGGCCCCAATTTGATTTAGCAGGATAAACACATCTGAAAGTGCCTATTACTTGCTCAGTGTACACAGAGTTGATTTTTATCTTAGAGGATTTAAATATCTTTGGTTGATAACAGGTGATTATGAAGCTTAAATTAATGACCACTGGGTACTCGATAGGCTGTAACTGATAAACCAACTATTTATGCTAATGCGAAGCGGCGGATACCAGCAGCCTGATCGATCAGGCCAGCAACCGGAAGGGTGGTCTGGGACTTGGCCCGCGGTGGCGGTGACGTCCGGAAGCGATATAGGTACAGTACTTCCTCGGGTGAACTTGCGATTAATGCTAATATTCGTTATATATTCAAGAGCACGGTGATGAGCCACTCATTACCTTAATATATAACTACACGCGCCGCCTCCTTTTAAAAGACAAGATCTCTTTAACCACCAAAAGTACAAAGATAACAAGTTTAAAAGCATCGCAACTAAAAAATATTATTGATCAAATTAAACATTTAATAGGATAATAGCCTGTGATAACATTGGTCTAAGAGTCGTAATTACATCCGTCACGAAAGCTTCCGTCTGGGAGCCGGAAATAAGACCTGGACAACACAGGACGGAGCTTAAATACCGCTACCTAAATGGAATAATAGCCTTAGGCAAATGTAAATATATTTTTACACCTAGGTGGTGAAGAACTCAGTGTTTACATGTATAACTAACCTCCGGACTCTCTCTCTGTAGCAGGATACTTCCTGAGAGTTAGGAATCTTTCAATATTATCGACTTTGTTTTAGCAGATTAAGGTATACAAGCTTAATTGTTAAACTTACTGTAGCCTGACTCCAAGAGTCAGTGCTCCATGGCCCGGTCTCGACCAGGCCTTAATGGCTTATTATGCTTTAATTATACGTCTGTTAGTGAAAACCGCCCAAAGTAGAAAAAGAGCCCGGCATTGGCTTACGTGTCCTTGGCATAAGAAATCTTAGATTTTCCTTCACAACAAACAGGGTACCTCCAATGAACAATTTCCCACAACTCTTCCATTGCTGGATAAAAATGCGTGCACAAGGACCCAAGGAGCAATGTAAATTGACTAACAAAACGCAAATACAGCAGCAGAGTAATCCATAAATTAATTTGTTGTAAGCAGTTATTTTCTCTTTTGTAGCAACAGATACATATTACATACACACACATACGCACATAAACTCGTGAATTCAGGTGGGAAAACAGGGAACGTACTCCGGTGGTTCAAAAAAAGAGTTTTTAGGGGAAGGAAGCACAGACTGACCATCATGGGGGGGGAAAAGTGACACAATTGATAGGTATTAGCACAGTACTGCTTCTGGTTTATGTGAATGGCATTCCAGATGGACCGATTCTTTATATCCTGTTTGCTGATGACGAAAACTAATGAAAAGAATTAAAAAACAGATGAGGCAAGGACAGGTTCCAAAAGGATCTGGACAAACTGCAAGAACGGTCAGGTAAGAAGTTATGTTTGAATTCAACCCCGGTAAAGTGCCAGGTCGTGAAGATTGGGGAAGAAGCAAGAAATCGGAAGGGGATTACGGATACAGACTAAGGGGACAGAATATAGTGCCAGTATATTGCCGAGGCTCACATCAGCCGCCGGAATTACCTCTGCAGCTATGCTCGCCTGCAATCTAAGAGTATGCCTTCAGGAGTCTAACAGTCATTTCTGGGCTCTTTATAAAATATGCATTCAGGCCCACCTTGGACTGTGCAGCACCAACGTGCAACTTGCACCTGAAAAAAAATTTAAGAATCTAGAAAGTGCAGAATGTTGACACAACGGGCTTGTGTTTCCTGAGTTAAGGGGCATGTGCCACGAGGAGGAAAAGCGCAAAGAAGTGAATCTAACATATTAGTGAACAGAAGAACAGAGAAGACATGATAAACAACATAAAAAAATACTAAGGGGAATTGATAGATAGACGTGGATTAAGCAGCTTCAGAGGCGAGAAATGGGAGCTCAAGGCACACCGTTGGAAGTTAGACACCACGAGCCATGGGGATTTTAAAATATTTCTTCAGTCTCAAAGAGTGGTCAGGATGTAAAGGATCTGGGCAAGGAAACGGCGGAAGCAGCCTCCTACACAGTATTAAGAACGTTCGATAGCTCAAGAGGGCTAAGAGGAGTGAATCTGGAGAGCTCAAGTTTAAGCAGACCGGGCCAGAATCTGATATGTCGACTCCATACAACCCACAAAGCAGGTAAGTACAGGATGGCGAGGAAGGATGTGCTTGGCGGCTCCAGCCCCTGACTCTGAGGAGCTGGTGGGAGATTCATAATCTCTCTCAAATGTTGTAAGTCCTCTTCTACATCAATGGAATGGAGACGGTATTTTGTTTTGATTATTTTGTGTGTGTGTGTGTGAGTGTGTGAAGATTGTAGTGTTTTCTTGTGTGTGTGGTCGTGGTGTGAGTTGTGAGTGTGTGTGTGATGGGTGGTTCTGGATGCTGGGGGGGGGGTCGGCGGACGACCGGGGTTAACTAATGAGGTTCGTACAAGGAAAGAGATTAATAAATAATATGAGGTCGTAAGGACAGAGATATAATAATACTGAGGCGTAGGCAAGCGATTAATCAATAATAACAAGCGGTCGGAAGGAACGCGATACTCAATCATCATGCGGTAGTAAAGGCCAGAGATCCCTCATAATACTGGGTAGTAAGAACGAGAACCTACCTCCTAACTGGCGGTGTCCGGCACTCGATCCTAACCACCCATCTTGTACACTTCCCTCTCACCCACACCAACCATCTTACTACATTCCCTCTCACCACCACCACCATTTACTACCTTCCCTTCCACCACCACCACCTTCTTATACCTTCCCTCTCACCACCACCACCATCTTACTACCACTTCCCTCTCACCACCCACCACTATCTTACTACCTTCCCTCTTCGCCACCACCACCATCTGACTCCTTCCTCTCACCACACCACCATCTTACTACCTTCCCTCTCACCACCACCCACCATCTTACTACTTTCCCTCTCCCACCACCACCATCTTTATACCTTCCTCTCACCACCAACCACATCTTATACTTCCCTCTCACCACCACCACCATCCTACTACATTCCCTCTCACCACACCACCATCTTACTACCTCCCTTCTCACCACCACCACCATCTTAATTCCTTCCCTCCTCACCCCACCACCATCTTACTACCTTCCCCCCCTCTCCACCACCACCACTCCTTACTACCTTCCCTCTCACCTCCTACCCATCTTACTACCTTCCCTCCACCACCACCACCATCTTACTACTTCCCCTTCACACCACCACCATTTTACTACTTCCCTCCCACCACCACCCCCATTTTCACCCCCCTCTACCACCACCACTATTAATACCTTCCCTCTCACCAACCCCCCCCCCCCACCACCCCCTATTTTACCCTCCTCTCACCACCACCACCTTTCCTTTTTTTCCCTTTTAAAAACACCACCAATTTTTTAAAAAACTTTCCCAACCATCCACACCTATTAAAACTAAAACTTTCCCCCTAAACCAATCAATTTCATCCCCTAAAAAAACCAAAACACCACTTTTTAAACTACTCCCCTACACACATTTTTTTAAAAATTCCCCCAAAATAAAACAAAATCCTTTTTTCCCAAAATTTCTTCTACTTTTAGAAAAGGGTTTCGAGAACCGACATGTTGAAAATTTTAACACTTTGGGAAACCCTTTGGGTATCTTTTTTGAGGAAATTTCGCCACACAGGGGCTTCACAGTCCAAGAAGGAAAACTTGAAGAACAGAGGAGAAGGGGAAAATCGTCCCCAACCTTGTCGTTTTGGGTTCAGCCTTTCAATCTTGAATAAAATGGGATTCAGCGGGAAGCATTTAAAAAAACGGTAGGCAGGAGAGGTGGCAGTCATGTTCGTGTCACATTTGTTCAATGTGGAAGTAGGTCGCCCCAGAATTGAGGTGCGCTTGAGGTTCCAAAACCTGTATTCCCCCGGGAACCAGGGGGGAGAGATACATGATTATATACATGGAAAACCCCTAGAGGGATAGTACCAAAACTTGCACACGAAAATCATCACTACAAAGCAAAAGACTGGAGACGTTGCCCCATCCCCCAATAAAAAGAGGGGTGTCACTAGCACGTTAAGAGACCTACAAAAAGTGTCAGGGGCCCGAGACTTTTCAACTGCCCCCCAGCACACAAAAGGGGGATTACCAACTTGGACCATTGACAAAGTCACAGTGTGACTTTGTCAATTCCAAACGCGCCCGAAAACTCTCTCTTTTATGTGCGGGTTATTTTTTGTATCGTTTTTAGTCACGGGATTGTGCTTTTTTTTTGTTATTTACAACAGGCCCCCCCCCACCACTATGCAAACCTCACCAACACCACCACACAACAGGCCTCACCACCACCACAAACAGGCCTCACTATCACCCCCACAAACAGGGTTCACCCCCACCACCCACAACAGGCCTCCCCCATCACCACCACCACAAACAACCTCCACCACCCCAACGGGCCCCCACCTCACCACTACCACACAACAGGGCCCAACCCCCCCCACCACCAACAGACCTCACCCCACCCCACAACAGGGCCCCCACCATCACCACCACACAAAAAGGGCCCCACCATCACCCCACCCACAACAGGGGCCCCACCATCACCCCCACCCACAACAGGCCTCACCACCACCCTACACAACAGGCCTCACCACATCACCACCACCAACAGGGCCCCACCACCCCCACACACAACAGGGGCCCTTCCATCACCACCACCACCCACAACAGGCCTCACCACCACCACCCCACAACAGGCCCCACCACCACCCCACACAAAGGCCTCACCACAACCCCCCATCACCACACCACACCACACCCCGGCCACCCCCACCACCCAAACAAAGGTCACTTACAAAAAGGTTTAACACTACAACAAAACCCTGAGGCATTCCCCAAAAACTTCCTCAAAAGAAACCTTCTCTGACTCCCCTTCCCCCCAAAGAAACCTTTCCCTGATTTTCTCCTCACAAAAAAAAAAAACCTCCCCCCACCCCTCCTCACAAAAAACCTTCCCTATTCCACCACCACCACACTTACTACCTTCCCCCTCACCACCACCACCCCCACTTTCCACCTTTTCCCCCTCTTACACGCAAAATGACATTTTTCCTCAGCTATTTTATTTCTTTTTTAATATTATTCACGTTACAGTGAATAATACCATCTCCGAGGGGACCTACCCACCCCCACAACAGAGTAAGTGGAGAAAATTATTCTGACACAGGGACGTTTAGATCCTCACCCATACACGCTGCCATAATGTGTGCCGACCCCGTTAATATCGTGTTATCCCTTGGTTGCTCCCCCTACCCAACCCGACCACTACCTCACTCAAAAAAGCCTTTTTCCCCAGGGTGTACAGAAGATTCATTTGGGTTAACCCACGGTACGGGTTGGGGTTTGAACCCACGGCGCTGAGTCGTAAAACCCAGGCCCGTGCATAAGCCCTTGCCACTGGCTCACAAGATCAATCCCATTTGATATATTTTTACACCCCCGTTGGATGAAAAATTATTGTAGCACTGCCCCCCTGGCTTACGCACTGCCCTGGGGTTTTTTTAAACCCCTCGCCATAATTTTTTAAAACCATCCCTACCGGGTTTTTTTATTTGATTTTTAACGATTTTAAACCCCAAAGAATCAGGATTTTTTTTTCTTAATGTTCTTCGTTCCTTTTCCCTACGTCCACCCTGACTGGAATTTCACCTGGGTCCTTTCGGGTGCAAACCAAACGCATACCCCGAGCTATAAGTTTCCCCAATTAAAAGCCGGAAGATGGGAGTAAATGTAAAGGGG
>NW_026470044.1:0-13109 GCF_026875155.1 Cherax quadricarinatus | reverse complement strand
GGTACATAAACACATTTTTATCTTAAAACCTGTCGCTTCTACAGGCCTGTTTTTGTCTGAAAAGTGAAACATCGTAACAGTATCAGGAAAACGATTGACACCTTTTAATGTCACTAAAACCTGGAGTTGAAATCAGGCGATCTGTTGTCCAGTATGTGGTGACAGTGTGCTTATACACATGTGGCATAAGCATTATTGTGGCAAAAAACAGGTCCATCTCTGCCACAGTTGTCTCCTTCCACTTGTGTAGCCGTGATTTTGGTGAGAGAATTGTATTTGCCATGGTGTAATCAGAGTATGTGTTTGTTTCCCTGACAATGATGTCCATCAGGGGTTCATCGAAGAATAACTCAAAGCAGTCCAGTTCACTGGCATTGTTCCCAAGTGGACAAGATGGCTTTATTCCACTTTGTGTTTCATCAAAGTCATGGGGACTGGGAACAAACTCGTCACCGTCCTGCCAATCCCAGATGCGGTCTGCTGGTGGGGTCTGGATATTGTACCATGGTTGTGGTTGTGCAGGTTGTGGTGGTGCAGGTTGTGGTGGTGCAGGTTGTGGGAGTGTGGGGTAGGGTGAGGCTGGTTGTTCTGCTGAGTCAGCCGCGTGGGTAGTAGCGTGGCCCGGTGATGGTGCCACATGGGCCGTGCCACCCTCACTATCACCACCACTGCCTCCTCCCTCACTGTCACCATTCATACCCATCGTTACAATATCATCACCTTCACTATCAGGTCGTGGTGTAGGGCCACGGGATGTGCTCCCAGAGTTTCTCCTTCCCCTTGGAACAACATATGAAACACTACAAGACCGCATGCTACGTCGTACATACTGGCGCTTCACTGGGGAATATTCACTCTCACTGTCACTAGAACTGCTTTCAATGACCTTGAAATCACTATCACTATCACTATCACTGCTATCATCTGGGTGTTGTACACGACCAAATAGTTTCCTCTTTCGTCCTGGTACAGGCGAACGTGAACGTGAACAAGCCGGCACAGCACCAGAGGTCGAAGGTTGTGGGTCATCTGGGTTTTCGTCACTATTTACGTTATCCTGGGCACTTTTTTTGGTAACACTCACTTCAAAACCCTGGAATTCACTCTCACTGACATTTTCATCGCTGTTAGAGCTATCACTTGGGAATAAAAGACCTCCAATCCGCCGAGGAGTGAGGAACTTCTTACCGAGAGGCATGGTGAAAATGGACCGACAACATGGCATTCCCACAATGCACCGCTGGGTCCCAGATTTTTTTCACAGGGTGCACACCGACCACTGAGACCCATTCTCTCCCGTGTAGGCCTACCAGGCCTTTGGCGCTTGATTTGAAGCCGCTAGAATTTGTGCGTATAAATACGTCAGAAACATTGGCTCGTAAGACGTATTTATACGTCGGAAACAGTCAAAGGGTTAAAATAAGTTATGTAATAATATATCGCGAACCACTTTATTACTAGCTAGATAAAGCAGGTTCGACTATATATTATTATCGGGTACGGTATGAATCAACAGTACTCTCATTGTATTATATTGTATTATATTATATCTTTCCCCATGATTATTATAATTATAATACTATATTATATTATTATTACGTTAGGTATTACGAATGTGTAACCACTATTGTAGTGACCAATTGGTGGTTCTAGAATTGACGCCATGCGTCACCTTCTGGCCGAGCTGAAGTCAGACTATGGATTAGTTGAGTGAGTCAGTCAGCTCCTAGCTCTGACTCGGTACGGGTCTTCAACCCAAAACTCCTAGCTCTTAAACTATAAACTTTATACCCAAGTCTTATTTGCTTGCCTTTGCCATTAGTTTCCTGAAGTCTAGGTAATTCATGTCACTTATGAAAGATAACTATTTCCGTTACCCCAGACCTTTCTAAAAGAGTTAAATGCGATGATTAGTAGGTTATTAATTGAAATTATTGTATCATTACTATGTTAATGAGATTTTGAACGTACAAAATTGGGGTTTCTTGCTGATAAGTATTTCATTATAATTGCTTGTTTTTGTGGTTATTTTAATTCACTAACAAAATACACAATGAAACTAAATGATGGTAATAAATAAAACTAACAAAATAAAATGGAAGTTATTGTGCCCCTATTGTTACGGTGAAGATTAAGTGTAACAGCGATGGCACGAGGATCATCAAAGAGTGATCTGTGTCTTGTGTTATGGTCATGTTGTTCTATTGAGGTTGGTAAAAAGGAGATGTTTGTGGGGAGGGTTTATGTCAGAGTTAGGTGTTCTATGTATGTCGTAGGTGACAGTAATAAGTATGAATGTTTTGTAACTGTGGTAGGTTGAGTGTTTTGACTATTGGTGGAGGTGTGCTGTCTGTGTTAGTGGGAATTTATCATCATTCTGACTTCAGCCTTTTGTTGGGTGATTAGTGTGTCTGAGATGAGTTTTTTGTTGTTGATCACCATGCTCAATTCCATTAGGTGAGATAGGAGGTAATATAATGTGAGTGATATTGGGCAGGAGGGCTGAATGTAGGTACTTAGCTACAGTAATCTTCGTAGTATGCTACTGTTTGGAATTTTTTTTTGGAAATTTGTTGTGTATGTGTTTGAAATTTGTGTCTATTATCAAGGTGGATACCTAGGAATTTTCCCTTGAGTTTTTGTGATAGGTGATCCATTATCATATTATTGTTAAAGAGACACATCTGCAGATCTGTTACCAACTGAATGAACGTAGGTTTTGTCAATGTTTTAGAGTAAGTTTGTTAGTACTGATCCAGGTTGATATTTTCTGTAATTTCAGCATTTACAGTATTGGCTAGCATGAATGGGCTCGGGGTGGGAGTAGACATATGTAGTTTTCATTCTACAAATAGTGTGGGTCTTGAGTAGTTTTGCGATGCATTTTGGTAGGTCATTTATGTATCATGAGAAAGAGAAGAGGGCCTAGGGCACTTCCTGTGGGACACCAAACTGTAATTGGATCGTGACGGAAGAGTTTGCCCAATTTGTTTTTGTGTACACTATTTGGCTTCTGTTGCTGAGGTATGACTTAAGGTAGGTTGAGGGAGTGCCCCCTCTTATACCATTAGTGCCCTACAATTTTACGTGGAGCAAGTCGTGGTCAACTGTATCGAACAGCTTTACCGTACAGGTCAATGAAGATCCCCAAATGGGACTTCTTTATTCTGCTATTGCTGTTATAATTATGATTCTTAACATGAGGATAATAGCATCATTAGTATTTTTATTAGGTTCATGCTGAACCCAATGACAGGGAGGTTTTGAGTATCGCTGTGGGAGATGAGGTAGGAGGTTAGGAATAGATGTTTTATGGATTCATTTTTCTACAAAGATTTTAGAGAGAGGGTGTTAGTTGGATAATTGGGGCATATGTTTATAAAGTTCGTGTGGTCCTACTTTATGGATCGGGGTGACCCTTGCTATTTTGAGAATTTGTAGGAAAGGTTAGAGGATTCAATGGTATTTGTTAAAGTGTTGCATGTTGGTGATAGCACCTGTGACACTTTTTTTTTGTATTTAGGGTGGTAAGGTATTTAAATCTCATGTCTTGTTTTTTAGTTTGGATAATAAAGGGAGACTTCAGCTGGGTTAGTCGGAGCTGGGAACAGTGTTGTTCGGGTGGTAGTTGCCAGTGAAGGGTAGTTAGTATTGGGTGGGGTTCATCTGAGACTGGGATTTTATTGGCAAGGTTTTTTCCTATAGTGGACGAGAGAAATCATTGAAGTGTTTGCTGTTTCAGTAGGTTGGGAAATGGGGTTCGCTTTTTTTTTTTTTTTTTTTTTTTTTTTTTTCACTCTGGTTTTGTTAATTCAATTTCGCTATTTCGTTTTATCTTTTTTGTTCCTAGTATTGCCTGATAGGTTTTCCAGGTCTTTTTTATTCACCTCCTATGTTGGATAGCTGTTCCTCATAATACAATTTTTTTAGCCCTTCTTATTAGGCTGGTTAGGTTGTCGAGTAACATTTTGTTTGGTCTTGGGTTATGTGGCCCATTTCTGTACTGATCTTTTGTATAGGTGCTTGTATTTATGGATTTGTGGATTACTGGGTGTTAGCCAGGGACTGTTCGTTCTCTTTTCATTCATCTGTTTAGTTTGCATCAGGATATTTGGTCACCATTTTTCCAAGTGGCCATTGGGCCTCGGACCTTCATTGTCAATTAATTACTATGTCCATCCAGGTCTTAAGGACTTACGATTTTCCAGAACACAGCTCCATAGAAGTGTTCTCTCAATCGAGGTGAGGTATAGTCTTCCTCACCATTTTTTCTCCCAAAAGTTCAATCACTTATAAAGGTGATTCAATTTAGTATGATTGCTCAGGTTCGAAATAAGTAGGATCCTCTGCGATTTCTTTATATTCATGGTGAGGAACAGGTTTAGCTTCTGCATGGAGTAAATGAGATGGAACTTAACACTCTAAATTGTCCAGATCATCGGTTAACATAAGTTAGAGGTCCTGTTGTGACTGAAATAGATAAATAGTCAACAACCTGTATGGTATTCTTCTAAGTCGTTCTTTGACGATATGAAGGGATTCTTCCCTTAAACAACGTTTAACAATGCCCGATCATTCTTTCTTAAAAATCCGCTGTAGCATGGAGATTAGGTGGAATGTACTCTCCAATGGACAACCGAGTTGATTCAGCATTGTTGTAATTTGGTTGATCTAAGATCTTTGCTTATTAAGCAGCACCAGAAACAAAGTTCATTGACATTGTCTGAACATCATCAGTCTGGGACATCCCCTTCTGGCCTGCAAACCTTCTGAATAATTTGATAAAGGTTTCAAGCAGACATGTCAGTGGCTACTTCTAGAAGTTTACTGCTCTAGTCTGTAGGCACAATCCGTGAAGAACAGATGTACACCTCCTGATGGGAAACCCTTTGTCAACTGTTTTGGTTTAAAATTATGTTCTGGGTCAGTGTAATCTAACTGTCACCTCAAATGGAGTGATATGACAAACTCTTCCAGAGGGATTTGGAGGTGGACCTGGATACATGACATACTACGCATATCGTAGTGACAACAAGTAATTAGAGTCCCTTATTTGGTTTTATCTCAACCTAACGAAATCCATGTGGCATACTTACATTACTTTTCGAAACCATGTGCACAAACCACCACTTGGTTCCAGTAGGTTGTCGTATTATGACAAAGGGTGACAGCTACCCCACATGTAACGCGTTACCGTGGGCGTTTTGCAGTATCAGTTTTGTTAGCCAATGATTCTTGGGGATCAGATTGATGTATGGCTTCCTTAGGTAGTGAAAGAATTATGAATTCTTTCTCGACATCTTATAATTTTTTTTACGAGTCGAGATGAAGAGTCCTAAAGAAATTAATGACAGGTTTCTTTGGGGGATTTATCTTGGTGTTTCCAGAAATTTATATTCTGTAGATTATTATTTTACAATCAAGGGGGAAGCGCTAAACCAGAGGATTATACAGCGCTGGGGGGGGATGTGGAAGGCATTCAGGCTTAATTTGGGGGAAATGGGCACAGATCCAAATTTCCCTAAATCTAGAGCTCACCAAAATCATGGAACCTTCCATTGAGGGGTTATATTCTGTAGAGAAAACAGCTTTTCTGTATTAGTTTCACCCAGTATTTAATGGGTTAAGACTATTACATAATTAGATTTAATTCCTTTGAATGAATTGTAAAGACAAGGTGCACTGTAACTCTTAGCGAGTTTCCCAAAGATGAGTTTTTGACCCTCAATGACTATTTTGTTGTGCTGCAGTATTTAACCAATTTTTCTGCTGTGTTAACAAACTTTTTTTTCTGGCAAAATGTGACTTTTTGCGAGGCCAGTTTTTTTATTAGAGACCCAGTTTGATCCATGGAGCCAAATTTTTTCCCCAAATTTCTTGGTGGGACACATTGAAAAAATGTCAGTGGATTCTTTGGGTAGAGAGTGGGAAGAGATTATCTTCTGCTTTTTTTATTTGTACCCTGTTCTGTACTAGACCAACTTACTCTTATTTTTTTTTAAACCATGGAAAAACTCTTTATACCCAGATCACATTTTTTCAATAGTGAGATGACAAGTACTCTATTGAGAGAGCAGAAAATTTGTACCCCTTTAAGAGCTGTCAGTTCCAGTTTTGTACTGTTCGCCCTTAAGGGGCTCCCCGGCCTTTGAAGTAATTAGTGTATTCCCCTTTAGCTTACTGTGAAAGCCAGTGCCATACCTTTGGTTGACGCATCACGAACGCATGTAATGTGTACTTTTTCCCTCTTGAATTTTTTGTCTGGGAAATTTTAATTTGATGAAGTTGTTTAAACCCCTTGGGATTTTTCATCCTGTTTGACTCTTTTTCTGGGCAAGTTTCATCCCATCCATTTTGAGTTTCCATGCATCTTGCATAAGCATTTTACCTTTTATGGTAATTGGTGAGACGAGTCCTAGAGGATCAAAACATTGTGATACCTCTGACAGTAAACTACGTTTAGTGAGTGTACTGCATGATTTATTGTTTATCCTTTTGAGACTCAAAGTGTCTTCCTGTGTGTTCCAATTAAGTCCCAGCATATTGTTGCAATCAGGAATTTCAGCTTCAGGGAAATCTTCTTGATAAGTTCCCTTAATTGCTTTGAATTTGTATTCCACATCCTTAGAGGCATATTTGCTTCTTTCATCTCCTTGTTAGCTTCTCTGTATAAGGATTTCAAATCCCCCTCTTTATTCACACTACCTTGAAGATTGTCCACATAGAAAATTTTCTTTAAGATTTCTTTGAAGGGACTTTCAGATTTCTTCAAGTGTGTATTTAGAGTAGCTTCTAGTAAGAATGGAGAGGATGTTGCACCAAATAATACTGATTTGAACGATAAGTTTTCAGCAAGGACTTTGAGGATCGTGTGGATTTTCAGGCCACAAGAGTCGAGTATAATCTCTATCTATTTCTTGTAGTCCTACTCTTAAGAAAGCTTTGGAAATATCAGCCATGTAGGAAATATGGGTTTGTGCGAATTTCATAAGCACTGTCTCCAAGCTTTCTCAGTTAGTGAGGATCTGGTCATAGACATCATTAAGACTTGCTACATCTTTACTTTGCACGTGCGCTGCAATTTATACAACACGTAGTGGAGTGGTTTCAGAATCTTTTCTGACTCATGGTGCGGGAATAATGAACTTCTGTCTTCAACTTACTTCGACTATTTCCTCAATGAATTTTATTGTCCAACTGCTCTTGTATGATATTATCATAAACAGTCAGTAGCTCTGGATTCTTCCTGAGCTTTGTATTTGTGCTTTCATTGTCCGAAAGCCATGCGATAATTGCTAGGCAGATGTGGTGGATTTAATTTCCATGGTAACCTAACCCAATTTCTGTCCATCTTTATATTTGACAGTGTCCAAATATTGGTTATAAGTCTGAGACTCTTGTGGGCTTGGTTTATTTACATCAATACCTATTGCATCAAATCCACAACTTATCAACTGGTTCATTCATTTCTTCCAGTAATGATAATTTTTGCTGTGGTACATGATCAGCGGTTATTCTTGTAACTAGTACATTTTCCACTGAATCAATATCAGCTTCTTTCCCACTTTGAGAGGGAATGGGACCACATATCATGTGGCCTCCTGCTGCTTTTCAGCAAGTGAACATCATGTTTACTTTATTATTTGCACAAAACAGTGATGATAATCACTTCCAATGATTAAATCAATTGGACTAATAGTGTCCGTCTGTATGTCAGGACAGGCTAACTTGACCTTAGCTGCTTTCAGTGCTGCAACTGTTTCTTTTAATCCCTGGATCTGCACAGACTTAGGCAAATCATCTACTACCACAGCTTCTACTGTCTTTTTCCTGTTTTCTAAGCCAACAGTGATTCTGGCTAGGTCATATGTCTGTTTACCAGAATTGTGGAAAAACCCAGCTATATCTAACTGTACTTTGGCATAGGGTTGTTTATTCAGTTTCTGCAACACTGTTCTTCTTATGAAGGACCTTTGTGAGCCTTGATCAAATAATGTTAGCACATTGGTTTTGTGTAATTTTTTAGAATAACTCAACTGAGCTATCGGGAGAGCAGTTTGCTTTAAACTTATCACTCACATTTAATGCGTTGCTTGTTTGACTCCTGGTTCTGTGAATCTTCTGCTGGTTCAGCAAAAGTTATTTGGGCATAATGCTGGTATGATGCTAACCCTTGCATTTGAAAAACACTTCAGTGAGCATTTTCCTCCTTGTTTCACCTAAACACTTTATTGCCACCTTTTCAGCTGATGAACACGTTGTTTACGTGCCTCCATTGTTGTGTATTGAATACAATACTGTGCCCAATGTGTTCCAATCACAAGTACGCATTTGGAGTACGTTTTATGTGTGACAGTTTGTTTTATTGTTATGTGTATCACAGCTTGAAAATCCTATATGGATTTCCCATTCTGTGGTTTAGTGGATTAGATATACTTTTGAAATGGCCGATTGAAGGTTTATTTATCCATGGATTTGTGAATTTTCATCTGTCACGCGCTTGCATGCATGAAACTATTGTTTGTAAACCATTGCTAATTTCTTCACAAGTGAAATAGAGTTTATTGAACATAATATTTAATCGTTCAATAGTTTGTGGTGACAACTATTTGTACAATACCACTGATAAACCAATCACATTGTCTTAGGTCCATATTTAGCACCTCCTAAGAGGATCTGAGACTATTGTCTAATGTGATTTTCTAAATCCTGTAAGTCTGAAAAACAATGTTTGGGTGGCTTCAAGCCTTGAATATAAGACTGCATGTTCTAACTTCTGGCCCTTGTCAGCTCGAAGTAATTGTCTGCTAAGACACTTAAGGCTATTTTGATAATTGCCTTTACCATCTGGAAATGACTTAAATCAGTTCATAGGTTCTCCTTCACAAGACATTTAAGAATAATTGAACTTTTAACAATCTCATATAAGTCAGTTCGAGAATTTACTATGTTTGAAAACCACTAATTAATCCTTCGAAATTATGACCATGGAAAATAGTAATGACAAGTAGGTAAACTTGGTAATGGTACACTTCTCTTGTTACAGGTTAACAAGGTGTTTGACCACAGTACAAGTCGGTCTCTGTTGACAGTTTTGTGGCAAGAATAGCCTGTACTCTCCCTGTCCACCTTAATTGATACTAAAAGTATCCAAAAACATTTTTAATTTCATCCTCAATGATCTGATTCAAAGAAATTCCTTTTCATAATCGGTATAGTCTGAATTAATATTTTCAAATGTTGTGTAAGTAATTCAAATTTTTTACCCTCAAGATCATCAAAATCTTATGTTTGTATCTTGAGTTAATCCTATACAACTGAAAATAGATTTTCAATTGGTAATCATAGTCTGTAAAGACCTGAAACCGAGTTTTTCAAACAGCCATTTTATGGTATATTGAAAATTCTAGCACCACACTTAAGTGTTTTAAAAACACTGTACTGCTATAAACAGCTGAGTTTTTGTTAATCTAAGTCAGCAATAATCGAGTCAGACACTACTGACCCACTAACTTAACCACAGGTTCATGACCATGAAGGGTACACAAGAATACATATGGCTTGGTGTTATATTGGGCTTGAGTTTGCTGTGTCCAGCCTGACAACGATGATTAATCGTTAAATAACGACGTTGTTACAGCCCCCTGCCAACTAGAGCGGTAAATGGTTAACCTGCTGGCCGCAACCACAGGGCACCGTCATCAACTCAATGTGGGGGACTGCCGGAGCCGGCCTTAGAACAGTAAGTACCTGAACACCTCACGGTAACGCATCTAAGCAGTAGTTACACGCAGAAAACCCTAAAGTACACATCTACTGGCAGTAGGAGAGATTCATACGGCTTCTACAGATTGTAAAAAAGCGCTCACCCGCAGCATCACCGATCTGTGGGCCTCCAGTTATTTGACGGCCCGCATTCAGCGAGCTGCAACATTGTGTTCGCAACCGACCACCTTGCTGTGATCAATTGGTCTTGAAGGCTTGAAGGGCGTGATAGTACTTACCAGACCTCTTACGTGTACTTCACCGGCCTTGAGAGTATTTACATGACAGGTGATGTCTGCGGACTCACCGCCTACGCTGGTCAACTGTGGGCCGAACATCGGAATGCTGGTTTTAGTGGAACTACGTGAAGAAAGGTTGGAGCGTGACACTGAACTGGTTAGGACGTAGTGTGACACTTAAGTAAGTATGATGGAGTGTAACACAAGATATCAATAGGACCGTATGGAACACTGAGAAGAAAAGGGTGTCGTGTACACTAAAGAAGTTTAACTGTTGTAGTGTACATTGAATAGTGTCATGGTGACTGGCCTCGAAAAGACCTGTGTGAGTGTGTCGCAGGGTGTCAAGGGTGACACGTAGTGAATGACGCAGACAAAAGGGAGCGTCGTGTGACACGAGAGTAGGAGCGTCATTACGCAGAGAAAAGGGAGTCGAGGGACTCAGTTGAGAAGGAGTGTCATTACAACGGATAAGGGGAGCGTGGACACGGAGCGTCATTAGGGTGTCCCGTGAGACACAGAGTTGGACTAAATATTATTGTAAATGTTATTTATAATTTATTATTTTAGCATAGAATATATAGGTGGACACAGTAGTGTCTGAAAAGTGGTACCCTTGTGTAGGTTACGAATTATTTATTATTTTAAAATAAAAATGCTAATAATTTATTATTGTAACATGTATGTATATTTAAAATACCCTAGACCAAAGATTTGTGTTTTTTATATAACTTTAAAGATTAATTTTATTTTAACGTGTAATTTACGTATCCCAACTCCTTTATTACAAAATGGGTAATCCACCGCTAAAAACACTTTTTTTGTAATAGACTTATACACTTCATTCACTAATACACTAATATAATGTCACGTATAACTGAAATCACACGTGAATATTTCTTACACAATATATAAATATCCCTATTAACGTGTTTCCCCTTAAAATGTAACGTTATATCTATAAGAAACTTAAACAAAAATCTCGTCTCTAATCTCTGTCTATGAAACATTATAAACACGTGAGTGTAAATAATTACTCAGACAAAATGAGCCTCAGTTGGGTTGTTGCTGTAGTCAGCGTTTCTGAGAGCTGGAGCAGTTAGATGCCGGGTGCCATCCCCCGTTTCTTGTTGGGTGACCACCCAGCCCCCGTTTTTCTTGGGTGAATGCTGGGTGGAGACACACCATTTTCTTTTGGCTGCCATTCTCTGTGATTGAATCTGGAGGACTCATTTATACTGATTATTATTGTAAAACACTAGTTTTACAGCTTTTTTCGAAGACCTGCTCATAGGTTATTTTTAACACTGTAAGTACAACATATTTTGACCACAGTGTGAGCCTTTATCCATTCGAGCACACGACCAAAAATGTTGAAAAATGGTTACCTAGTTTTTAAGTTTATATTTTACAATATAGGGAATACTTAGCTGATAAAAAGACAGCAAATCGTCTACAACAGCTGCCCCTGCACGACGAGGTCTTGAATTGTCGTCATGATTATCTTCTCAAAGGCTGTAATAGATCATATTATGTAAACAAAAATTAACCCTAGGGGGTGTTAATGTCCAGCATATTTCATTCAACGGATTGCTGACAAACTTACTTGTGGGACTCAAAATCCGCACCTCACTGCCGAATATAGGTTGAATTACAAACTCCATGGCGATCTCAAGAGCTGCGCAGTTCCCCCGACCTAAGAGAAATTGTGGCGTAACCTACCTTGCTCTTGTAGCGTGAGCTATGGTGTTCTTCCACACACCTTCGACAGGTATCAGTACTTGATAGAAGCTGAAGTGCTTGATGTCCACGTCTTCCATAGTCTAGGAGTACGCACACTGGTACACTATGTTCCACAAGATTTGTCTATTACCTGGAGTTTACCTGGAGAGAGTTTCGGGGGTCAACGCCCCCGCGGCCCGGTCTGTGACCAGGCCTCCTGGTGGATCAGCGCCTGATCAATCTTATCACTGAAGAAGCCGAATCACACTTCTCATTAGAGTGTTTATATGAGTTTTGCGAGACACTTTGTTCACACTAGACGCACAAGAGTCAGTGTTCTTTGTTGGTTATCCTGGCATCAGTGAGACTTTCAGTAGAGTCAAAAGTAATCTGAAGACGTCACAAAAGCGTCCTACACCATCACTGCCCCTAGCACATAAAGGAAAAGCTGACCTAGTACTTTTTTCTTCCTTGCCACTTCCTCCATGAAGCAAAGCAGAATGCTTGAATCTTGCTGTCTTAAGCATATACAACAATGTCCACTATCTTTACCACGGTGATAAAGTGGGAGCAGGATTTTCCTTAATTGTCCTGCTAAGGTAAAGGATGGACTGTCTTTTTTTTAAAATACACTTTGCAACACTGGGGTCTTGCACGGAGCCCGGTCGCATCGACCATGTCACATACTAGTACTGCATCTGGGATCAATTACAGTGGACCCCCGCATACCGTTGGCATCACCTAACGTTAAATCCGCATACCGATACATTTTATTGCTAAGATTTTGCCTCGCATACCGCTAAAAAACCCACTCAACGCTATTCGTCCGAGACGCGTCTAATGTGCGGCCTGAGCCAGCCTCATATGTCCCGCCGGTGGCATTGTTTACCAGCCAGCCTCCGCGGTAACATCCAAGCATACAATCGGAACATTTCATATTACAGTGTTTTTGGTGATTTTATCTGCAAAATAAGTGACCATGGGCCCCAAGAAAGCTTCTACTGCCAACCCTACAGGAATAAGGGTGAGAATTACTATAGAGATGAAGAAAGAGATCATTGCTAAGTATGAAAGTGGAGTGCATGTCTCCGAGCTGGCCAGGTTGTATAGTAAACCCCAATCAACCATCGCTACTATTGTGTCCAACAAAACGGCAATCAAGGAAGCTGTTCTTGCCAAAGGTTCAACTGTGTTTTCGAAACAGAGATCGCAAGTGATGGAAGATGTTGAGAGACTCTTATTGTATGGATAAATGAAAAACAGATAGCAGGAATAGCATCTCTCAAGTGATCATAAGTGAAAAGGCTAGAAGTTGCATGAGGATTTAAAATTAAAAAAATGCCTGCAACTAGTGATGATGCGAGTGAATTTAAGGCCAGCAAA
>NW_026470043.1:0-12261 GCF_026875155.1 Cherax quadricarinatus | reverse complement strand
TCTCAATCAGGCTAGAAAAGTTCATGAAACCAAGGGCTATAATAAGTGTTGGAATTAATAAATAAAGAAACTGTGTACTGAGATTTAAAATTGTATTTAGATGTTTAGGAAATAGTTGATTATAAAAATTAAATTACATAAATATGAAGGAGATTTTTTAGTAAACTGTGTAGATGAGCTAAAGTAGATCTTATGATTAATCTTTATGAATTAGGGGAAAAAGATTCTTTCTTGAAAAAGTGGGCCCCTTGAATAAATTTAAAAATGTGTAAACCCAGGCAGTTGGTCAGTCTGCCCCAAAACAAATAAATATGTCTTTCCCAAAACTCCCAGAATTGTGTTTGCCTGTGTTTAACCCGGGAAAAAAATTGGGGGAATTTTGGTAAATTTTTAAAGCAGCTGTGCAGACAGGAGTGCCCCTTAGCCTGTGAACAAAATTATTTTACCTCAAAGGACAGGTAGAGGAGATGCTCACAAAATCAACAACCCTTTTCCCAATGTCAATGATCTTACAAGGAAGCATTGACTTGGGGAAAAGCACTTATGGTAATTTTGAAAAAGTGGGTTGGATTATGAATTCATTATTAATTTAAAATCTCCAGACATACTTACAAAGGTTTACGCGTTTAGAGTTAAAGGAGGCACTCTCAAAAAATTAAGTAAAAAATTAAAACTAAAGGAATCAAATTTTTAAATTGGGCCCTTTGTACGATAAATTAAAAAAAATGACTTATATTTAACTGGGGAATCAAAATGGTTTTTGAGTGCCTTTTTTGTACAAAATAAATTAAACATAATGACTCTTGAATGACTTCAAACAAATATCAAAAGGGATTTTTTGGTCTGGAGGAAATAAGACTAGGTTTACAAAAATTTAAAATCGTGCAGTTGCAGACCAGCAACAACTCTTTTAAAGAGCAACAATAATAACTCTGAGGTATCTGTCAGTTTCCAAAGGAAAAAAAATCCAAAGTTAATCAAAAATTTTATTTCAAAAAAAAGTTTTAGGGGAAAATCAAGTGCAGGAATTTAGAAAAATGTTTCCCAAGGTAAAAAGAAAAGTACCCCCTAAGAGTAGTTCACTTAAAATAGTAAGTTTGTGGTGATTGGTTGTACAAGTGAACATTCATCTGTCCTTCCTTGTGCTAGAAGTCGATAAGTCGCTGATTTCCCCAACAAGTTAATTGTCATTTGTGAGCCTGTATTAAGACTTAAAGGTCTCAGGTGTACTTCAGTGTAGTGACTCTTGCATTTGATACATCAGTGTAATACATGCTATGCACAGTGTAATGAAACTATTAAATACGGTTACATATATTAAGTTGCTTGTCCTAGTGTTCATTGCTGTGTTTTCTATACATTTCTCGTCAGACTGAAACTTTACTGCTAAAATTCCCAGTAATTTTCAATTGCAGTGTTCATCTGTGATGTGGTGTGTAACTTGTATGCTTAGTATTTTTACTGTGACTACTTACTCTGCATAATGTTCAGTTTCATGAATAACTTTCTTACTTGAGTAATTCGGTAACCTTTCAACTGTGTCTATAGCATGAGTCAGCTGTTAACATCTATGTTCCTTCGCATCTCATCTAGTGGGTCTGGGCCTAGTTGAAATTGTAATTGTAAACAATTTGCAATCATTATATTCTAGTTATACATTGTGTAAATTGTTTTAGACTTGTTTTGATTCAACTTGATTGTAGTGTTTAATTTGTACCACCCAATTTAATGACTGCAGACACGCACTGAACATATTAAAACACATTAAAACGCCTGGAACTCCAGAAAGCTGGGACTAGTGTGTGACCTTGAGAAGTTCAGTGTGTTTTTTACGACCAGTGGTGTACCATCTCTCACCTATATTTACATCACAAAAAGTGTAATTCTAAGTGATAAAGTGTCACTTGGTGTACTTGGGTAACACTGTCATACATAGTAACGCGTGTGTAAGTGAGATTGTTTAGGCATTTACTGGTTATCTATCTACAGCTGCACACTTATGCTTGCTTCATGTATTAACATAGTAATGTGTGGTTTACCAGGAGGCCAAGGAAAGTCGACCAGCGAACTGATTTATCTCTTTGTCATTGTAACATTACCTATTTGTTTTTTTTTTTTTTTTTTTTTTTTTTTTTTTTTTTTTTTTTTTTTTTTTTTTTTTTTTTATAATAATGTTTACAATCTATGGTTGGGGTAAGAGGGTTGTCTTCAGCATTATTGGGATGTTGCTATATTATTATTTCAGTGACGGTACATTAGGTGGCAGCTTAGCCTGAACTAACTCAAGTGGGTAGTTATCGTTTGAATTTGAACCTCATGTTTAATGTGATGGTATGTCAGAATTCTAATTTTATGCTCTAATTACCACTTTGTCTCTCTCTCTCTCTTATTTTCATCTTTGTCAATTTTGTGATAAGGTGTTAAGGGACCTCGCTGTTTTTCCTGGAGTTTACCTGGAGAGAGTTCCGGGGGTCGTGCGCCCCGCGGCCCGGTCTGTGACCAGGCTACTGTACACTCATTATATCATTTATGTTCCATATTATTTACCCAACATACAGAGGTTATCGGAGTGTGTTTTTGGTGGTGTGTGGTCGTATTGAGTGAGTGGTGGTGGGTGAGTAAGGTTGGTGGTGTTCTTGAACTTGAGCATGTGTCTTGTGATCTATTTTGGACTTTGACTTTGTAGTGAATATTTGCTCTTGCATAAGTATAAGGAAAGATAAGCGAGGAATTCTTGTGTTGTGAGTCTTACACCATAGATATAATCACTGGCACACATGGCAATGTCATAGAGGAACTATTTCTGCAGGTGATGGAAATGAAGATAGCTTCCAGACTTTAAAGTACAAAAGAGAAAAAAGTGAGAATGGCTAGAGCGTCTACGAAATCAGACTCACTTGTATCGTACACAATGTGTGATAATAAACGTCCTTGGTGCACAGAGGCTGCAAGAAGTCTTTCTTCAAAGAAGATTGGTGTTAAGCTGAAACTTCCTTGACCACACCCCGCTGCCCATGCTATGTGTTGCATGGCTAATGGAAGTCTGGTTTAACAGCATTCCTACGCAAGGATCCAAATTTAGGAAAAACACACACAACTTGTGTTTTGTGGAACAGATTGAAAGAGGGCTGATTTAATGATCTAATTAGTACACACTTATGGGGTTATTAAGCTGCTCCGACCTTCATCAGCACTCACCACTTTAAAAAAATCGGGTAAGTCATATTATCTTTGGTATACCCTTTCGCATGGACCCTCCCATCTGACTTAAGTGAGCATATCATCAGCCTAAAGACTTAAAGGAAAATCCCAATTTTTGCCATTTTGGGTAAGGTCCTGTGCCATCCCCGGAATATCTGGGTGCATGGTTTACGATTCCTAAAATCGTAAGTGTACATACCCCTAAAAAAAGTGTAGGTGTTACAAATGCCTGCACTATGGCCATGTTGCAGTATTAGGACGGTGGATAACTAATTCTTGGTGTGGTAAGTGTGCTGGGAAAACATTTCCATGAGGATGCACAGTAGGCCCTGACAGACGAAAATTTAAGTGTTATTAACTGTAATAGAGTTGGGGTTACAGTACTCCACAAGGACTGCAGTCTGTTCCCAAACATCCTTCGATGTTAATACCTGATAAACAGGTCCTTTAATGGTACTGAGGATGGGTAATTGGGCATCCAGTCTACCAACAGCCAGATCTGAGTGGACTGATACCTCTGCAAGTTGCAAGATCCTCACACCTCACGGCTAAGGATTTGGTGATACCAGAAAGCCATCACACACACCAGCTGTGGCGGAGCATAGCACACACCCTGCTAGCACATAGGGAACTACTGGTCTGCCACTACAGATACCTATGGCCTACACTCTGAATATGGGGATGAGTTTTGTCATTTCTCCCAATACACACAACTACTACAGTGTGCACGGACACACAAAGTTAACCTCCCTGAAAATTGGAGATGAGTCAGTGCACTGACCTACCTGCAATGAATGATGAAACAGAGAACATAATGTAACCTTGGTAACTGTTAAGGTTGATAGGAGTAAAGAAGCTCTACCCTGAAGTGCATCCTCCGGAGAGGCATGGATGCTTTGTACCTCCTTCATATAACAAACTGTCCAGAAAAATTTGTGCATCTTGAACAGATCTGACAAAAGGTTTTATTAAATATATATAATCAGGACGATGCTCTTGGATGGGTGATGATGTCCGAAGTGCAGCAATCTCCGTTTCAGCTTCCAGCAATTTTGTAAGGAGTAAGTAGCCCATAACTATATGTCTTCTTGACATGGCCTTATCACTGGCTGCCAAATGCCGAAAAATGGCTTTAAAAATAAAGGTCTGAAGATAAAGACGTAAAACTATGCTATTTGCTTCTTAAGTATCTGCACTACTGAGTCAAAGCTTAATAGTTTTACCATCTTATGAGCAAGAGATTGTAATAACTCACATACATTGGATACATTACAATCTTTTAATGGAAACATTGCTTTCCATCCAGGAAGCGGTTGCCTGACTTACATCATATTAGTGAAACCAAGAATATTGATGTCATCTGTGTGCAGGAATGTAGATTGAAAGATGGAGCACCTCACCAAACTTGCCTGGATATGAGCGTATAACCTAAGGTCAACCAATGTTGTGTGATGTTGTCAGAAAGAGCCTTGCCACATTCACTCCTTTCTTGCAGTGTCCGAGTTAACATGCAGTATTCCATGGTGTAAAGTATATGAAGGGCGATTTTTCCATAAACATTTTTTATTCTTTATGCCCCAGCGAACCAGCTTCGACCTGATGCTTTACCAGATCGCATCAATAGTGAACTACCATCATTCTTTGGTGATTTTAAGCCAGACATAAGAATATTGTGGTGTCTTTAACAAACACCAATGGAAATAAACTCAGTGAGATTGCTAAATGAGCATGTTTATGTTCGAATTGTGGGCACTAATGAGCATACTCCATATTATGGTAGGCCATCTAGATCTGTGTCTTGGATTTAATACATCATATACGATGCATGTCTCTGTCATAGTTGATGAACTTCTATTGATCACTCCCCAAGACTAAACAAACTGTCAATCTTGATCACATCTCCAGCAATCACGGAGCTAAATACAGAAGGAGGAGAAACTTATTCTCAACCAGAAACACAGAGATCAAACTTTATTAACACTTGGATCAATGGTATAAGAATTACGTGCCCATTGGCACACAAAAAATTTAATGATGATTTAATTACCACTATGAGAGTGTTCTCACAGATTCAGTGGGCAGGATAGAAACAAAAACCCTCCCACTATAAATAACAATAAAAACCAATGTAAATACTATAATGATCCACACCTGCGCAATCTAACCACATGCAGCTAGGAGGAGATTGGTAAGCATACGTGAATGTAGAACCCCAGACCTGCTCAGAACGTTCCAAGCTGCACTAACAAAATGCTAGGAAATAGAAAGTGAAGACTTAGGCAACAGGAATGGAAAAGTTTGTTAGTGATTAATTAGGTCACCTTTGAGTTTGGCTTGGAAAGGTATAAATAAAAATAAACCAGGAAAAAAGGAATGGCAATGTTGCTCATCCCTTTCCTCTTTGAAAAGCAAATGAACCTCATAAATGACTGGTCCAAAACATCCAGGCATGAAAGCCTTCAATCTCATATTAGTGATAAAATTTAGAGAGTACTTCGGAAGAAATGTTGAAAACGATTAATTTTATGAGCCAAAATATTGTGAGAAGTGATTGCCTCTTTAACGAGTATGATTTAGATAATGGCATTAACCAATGGTCGATCAACGGCTCCTGGAGCGGATGGTATTACCTATGATATTCTCAGCACGCTAAGGCAACGTCTGTATAACCCTTTGTTGGCAATGTATATCTCAGTTACATTGAGGGCGTTCTTACTTATTCCTGGTCCAATAGTCTCATTGTATGCCTATCCTAAGCCCCAACAGCCTGATACATTTAGGCCGATTCCTTAACTAGTGTCTTTATGTAAAAACTTTTGATAGATTGATGCTTAACAGGACTCGTACTACAGAATCAGTCATCAACTTTCCTACTCTATGGGTCATGAAAGGTTAAAAAGTGGCAGAAAACTGTATTTCCACTTTCTACTGACACACCTTCTACTAGTTTTCCACTTTTCGGATCTAAAATCTGCATTTGATATTTGCGAACAGATACCGTTACTACTACATGAACTAGCCAAATGAATATTGGTGAGTTAGGCTTACTCTGCTGGATAATAGGTACCTGTTCAAATAGGTATCCTCTGTCTTTACCAAGGCTTCAGATGTGATCTAAGAACATGTGCTTTTAGGTACAACGCAGGGAGGTGTTCTTAAGTCCCATTGCTATTTAATATTTGATTTTATTGGCTCTCCCGAAATGCTCTACCTGACTCACCTAAAAACATATAGCTATATGTATGCTGATTGATATCATGATCCTTACAAAAAGGGCAATAGAAGATGAATACCATCCTTAATGAAGTTCAAGCAATTTGTAATCGACTAGGCCTCATAATATTTCCTCTTAAAACTTAAGATTTTAACAAGCAAACGTACATCCCCACCCCATACTAATTGCAGCGGTGAAATCATTAGCTACGTTTAAAACTTACAGATTCTTGGTGTTAGATGTACCTTTAACAAATCCACTATACCACAACTAAAACAAGATATGTAAAGCTAGGTAAATGCTCTCAAAGGTGTTGCTTGGGCTACAATCCCAACTATGGTGCAAATGTGAGTGGAATCGTGAGAATGTGTTTACTAAATAGCCTATGTTAGGTCCTTAATTGATTATGCTGCTACCATGTTGATATAGCTAGAGAAAGTTCTCTCGAACCTTGGAGTAATGAAAATGAAGCTATCAGGTTTATTCTTGGCTGTCCCCCAGATTACAAAAGTTTTAACGTGAGGAAGGAGCTTGGTATTCTAGTATCGGTGGATTAGGTTTGTTGAAAATTTACACTGTACTCGAGTATTAGAAGGTTGAGAAACGATCCAGACACTGTCTCAGTGGAATCTTACCAAGTGTCTAGAGGTAAATACTCACATATCAAAATGGATTGTGAAAACGTTGCAACTGCATTAAGTTTTATAACCTGCATGAACTGTTCACTGTAGGCAACAAGAGCATTTCACACCTCCATGGAAGATGTGATTTCATTTTATATCACATTCCTACAAGTTTCCTCCCAGAAGCTCATTGCTAGTAATCCCTTCCTTAATATATTGTTAGAGCAACTGCTCAAAGAAGAAAAGAAATTTCTCACTATCTTGGTAGTAACAAGTTATCCACAAGTTATATACAGATGGATCTAAACTGGAGTCTTCTGGCTGGGCTGCATCTGCTTCGTGTTGCCACTCCACTAGTTAAGAACGATAATATATTTGTTGAGTAAGGCATAAGAATAACAACTGGGCGTTACACTGACAAACTGAATTGTTTGCAAATCTAATGGCGCTTAAAGCCTAAACTCTATGACATTGAGCTGACTCTATTCATTCATTACTGATCTTGTCTTCATTGAAGGTATTGGCTCACTTTAATGGACTCCAACAACATGCTTCATTGGGGAAGCCAGGTTGAGATACTCAAAATTAGGGACAAAGGAATTATGTACAATTGCTATGGATCCCATCTCAATTGGATTACTCCTTCATGTATATGTTGATTGTTAACTAGAAGAGTATCGAGAAGGAGAATTGTAGAATTTAACTTTGGATAATAATGTGTCTAGATTAGGATTATTTAGGAGAGAAAGTAAATAATAGAAAATGATTGTTATAGGAATGCCAGAGTAGAAGCATGAGTAGATCTATAAAACCCACTATTGATTAACATGAACGTAGTTAAGTATGTTTTGGAAGCAACTGCAATGTGAACAGGCTGACTGATGTATTGTATGGGCAGGCTTAGGCTTGCGTTACAAGTACTTCTGGCAGTTTAGGAAGAACCACAGTGATGAGCAAACAAATGTAATTATGTGATCTGGCTTATGTTCATTCTCTTGAAAACACCATGTGATTAATTGTCCACTTATTGAGGAATACAGAGACAGACATATAATTAAACTATGTGACAGTCAAGAATCTTATTAATGAAATAAAGATACCAGATATATAAGGCTAAATTTCCTAAAAAATTTGCTTGTAACAGATAAGTGAAATATAGATTGTAGTATAAATCCATATGTATTCCTGTTAACCTTTGGGGCCTTGTACCTAGGCTTTTGTGTTAATCCATTTGCTATCCGCTACCGTCCACAGGATGGATATGGGGTGCCACAATAACTAGCCACTTCGGTGGCAAAATCTAAAAAAAAAATCTTATTCTCAAGAGTAGCCCACAGTAATAGGAAAACAGCAAAGAAAAGTGGATTGGTCTTTTCTTGATAAAGGGTACTCATTTTTTAAGAATTGCATGCATACAATTCATGAATGATAAGTTGAAAGATTGGAAGGAACTTGACGAGTTTCGCGTGTTTGGGTAATCACAATGTAATGGATTATATGCCAAATTAAATTTGCTATCAATGTCACAAAGGAAGAAACCATATAGTCATGTGTAAGGGTCTATATGTTAATGTTGATATAATGGATGATGTTGGACAACATGACACAACAGTGGGCTAATGTAAAAATTGCTGTAATGTTAATAATTGATGGTTGTGGCTGAAGTAGCCCTAACCTGTGTTAAAGGTAAAAAAATGATGTTAAATGGATAAAATCAAAAATGTAACGGCATGATTTGACAGGGATCCCAAAAGTACTTTCGATTAAACGTAATGTCTTGTGGTATGAAAGTACAGATGGGAGACTCCTACAACTCTAAATTATTGGTTTTCTCTCAGATAAAAGAGCTCAATGTATAATGACACTGTTTATGTAACTGTCAGTTGGGCAATGGGAAAAAATGTGTTAATGCGTAATTGTAAGATAGACTTCCAGAGAAAATATCTTCAGTAGGGCTTTGTAAAGCTACAGAAAGACTCTAACATAATGTAAATTTAGAACCTGTGGTGTAAGTGATGATTCTGTAGGCCACAATAAATTTTTTTGATAGGTAGTGATTTATGCCTCTTTTGTAAAGGGTATGATATGGTAAATAAATGTGGTGTCACCCTTTTAAGACTGCTGGAGGCCATGTAATGTATGGTAGGATTCCGCGTAGTAATAATTCATGACTAGAGGAAACTACAAATACCATAACTGGGTGTCTTACTAAGAAGTTGTACCTCAGTATAATTCTTCCATTGAGGGGATGGTGTTGAGCCAGTGAATAAATGGTGGAAATTAGACAGCAATGGAATAATTGTATGAAGAAAGTCCAGACGATTTCTTTTATAGGAGCAGGTAACTGAAAGATGTAAAATTTGAATCTGGACAATACGGGTACGACTTCCGTGGAGACTGACCATCCAGAATTGCCCAATAATTACAGAATGCATATGGGCAGTTAAAAGCTCAGCTCCGCGAAATGAGTAAGACCACCAGAATGATTAAATGTTTATAATGATATATATTGCTGAGCAGTTAATTAATAAATTTATAGAAGAGGACCTCCTGAGCAAGCCAAAAATTTATGGTCACTTTTGCCACATCATGGAGTGAAGAAGATTCTAAGACCACTTCCTCAGAGAATTGTGTTTAATTGTTCTAAGTGCCAGAATGTAACCAAACAATGTACTAGTTTAAATGACTGTTTGATGACAGGTCGTTCATTGGACGGAAAAAATTTAGAGATATCTTATTAAATTTCAGGATGAAAAATTATGCCTTTACTGCTGACATAATGTAACAGCTTTCCTAAGAGTGGGTTTACAAGAGGCTGACTGGGGGACTGTACTGCTTCTTATGGCTGGAGCTGAGAATCCTATTGACCCACTTAAGCCCTCTGAAACCTTTTCGCTTTAGTGGTGTATTATTGGTGCTCTACCTCCAGTCCGTTCATACTTCAAGCGGCGATAAATGCACACCTTAAATGTACGGCGGAGGTCCATTGGAGTAAAGTAATGAGCAAACAATTTTATGTGGACAATTTTCCTGGGGTGTGACGTTCAATGAAGAGGAACTGTTAATGACTATGGAGAGGCTAATAAAAATAATGCAAAGTGCAAATATGCATCTGAGAGAATGGATTAGTAATTAGTCAAATGAGGACAAAATAAGTAAAGATTACCTGGAGATGAAGTGCCAAAAATGAAATTATGTACTGGGTTAAAATTGGGATAACTGAGAGAGATTTGTTATTGTTAAATCTCTTATAATTACAGTATGCCCAATAAAATTAACTAAGAGAGTTTTTGCTTGCTGAAGTTATCCATAATGTTTTGATCACTAGGTTTAGTGTCACCTTACTATAAGAGGGGAAAGTATTTATTCAGGAAGCATGGAAAACTATAAAATGTGCTTGGGTTGAAAATTCTACTGAGGAACCACCGAAAAAAACTTGATAATTCGGGTTAATTAATAAAATTTGAATACCTCCTCAACCAAATTTATCCCCTTTCCCACATGAAAAAGGTTTCCCTAAACCCCCCAAAATTGTTTTTTTCAAGGCCAATAAAAAATGTCCTTTATCCCCAGACTTCCTTTCCGAAAAATTAGAATTTTTTAAATTAAATAGAAAAGTTAACTTTCTGCTCTAACCTTTCCTAGGGTTTCAAAAACTGCCCAGACCCTTCATTAAAACCTACCCAAATTTAAAAAACCTTTTCTTTTTTTTGGGGTCTAACATCCATCCCCTTAAAAGAAACCCCCAAACCAAAGCCATTAATAATTTTAAAACCCTTTTTTTAAACTTTTTTCCTGGCTTTTTAAAAACTTAAACTTTTAATAATAAAATTGAAATCAAAACCCCCGGGATGTTTAATTTCCATAAGCAAATATAAAACCCCCCCATAATTTAACTTAAAGGTACAAAGATTTTTTTTAAACTTTTTACATATTCCCAAAAATTCAAATTTTCCTTCCCAATTTCTAATTTTGACCCATTTAATTTTCCACCTTTAAGAAATTTTTCAAATAACTTAAATTTTGTTAAATTTACCTGGGTTCTTAATGATTCCCTTTGGTATTTCCAAATCCCCCCTTTCCCCCGGGGCCATTTAAAATTTTCCTTTTTGCTAAAATTAAATGGGCCCTTTTACCTTCACCTAAAAAAATTTTTCTTTTAACCCAAAAACCTAAAGGTCTTTTCCCTATGTCTTTTTTAAATTTTTTAAAGTTCAATTAATAATCCTTCAAATTAAAAAATTTTTAAAAAGAGGCCCCAAAAATTATTCGAAAAACAAAAATTTGTTTAATACAAAGGCAAAAAAATCTCAGGGTTCATTACTTCCCTCCTTGAAATTCATAATCCTGGAAAACCCTTATGTTTCTTTTGGTTTCTTCTAATTTTTAAACCGATCAGTTAAGGAAATTAATTTTAAAAGACTTTACAACTGTTATTCCCCTGTAAACTCCCCATATAATTTCCTTTTCCATTTGATTAACCCAATTCAAAATAAGAAGGGTTTTTATTAAACCCCAATTTTTTAAATTAATTTTGAAATTTTGGGGAAGAAGAATTTTTTTTTCATTTTATTTATTTTAAACAAACTACATTAAAAACAATTTTATTCATTACAAAAGTAAATAACCTTTATAATTTCCTAAAGTTAATTAAATTAAAAAAATTTCCCCTCCAGCATAACAGCTTTAGAAATAAATCAAATTCTACTTAATTACAAAAATTAATAAAAATTTAAAAATACGATTCCTTATAAAATTTTATTTAATTTATTCAAAAAACTTAACGGAATTTCTTTCCAGTCATAATACAAATATAATAAGGTATTTTAAATTTCCCTCAGTCACGGTAAGATTGCAAATTTTCATAAAAGGTTATTATATGGAAAAATACAAGAAAATTAAAAACCCAAAATTCAAAACTGTACCACACACATTATTAAGTTATATAAACAAAAAAACCAAGAAATGTTATTACCTGAAAAATACAATATTTGGATCCCAACGTATCATATGAAAATAGGCACCATTCTCCTAACCTTTGGGTAAGGACTGATTGGCCTGCCTTTGTCAGCCTGAAAAATTTTCCCTTAATGGCATGGCAGAAGAAGGGAAAACACGTCGGCAAAGTGGTCTGGGTGGATGCACGCAAATTTAACCGTTTCCGGACAAAGGTGCCCAATTTTTTATGTGGCGGAAAATAGGAATTGTTTTAAAGAATTTTGA
>NW_026470042.1:0-12242 GCF_026875155.1 Cherax quadricarinatus | reverse complement strand
TATTTTTTCTCAATTTTAAAAATAATGAATCCTGTGATACTCCAATACTGAAAACTATGTACTGTGCCAAAACAAAAGCATTCACATTGCTAAACTCACAAACTAGTGTTTAGTCACTTAGCCATAATACCAACTTACCTTTCAAAAATTGTAATATTAAAAAAAAAAAAAAGAAATTTAAACTAAGTCTGCCCGAATGCCTAGATATGCTAGGCGTTCTAGTGGTACAACTCTGTAATCATTATTTAACTACATGTATACCACACAACAACCAAATTCTGAAAATTCAACATTGTAATCTTTAAAAGAGAATAAACTTTGGAATTTGAATTTGAATGACAATAAAAAAGTAGTTGGGGTATTAGAATTTTAGGGGGGCACAAATTTATGACAATATAAACACTAACGGTGGACTATGGGTATTATCTGCACTTTACTCTGATTCTGTTAGTTCAGCCTCACTTAGGAATGTTTTAAGGTCGTGTTCTGTAGAGATGACGTATCTCTTCCCATGGGCTGTTTCCTAACTGCGATTTTTCCATCCCTCACAAAGCACTGGTGGATTTTTTGGTCATAGCATAATTTTCTTAGCCTATAAAAAAGGGTTTTTCTTGTTTTGGTAAGGCACTCATTGATGTAAACATCAGATTTCATAGAAATAGATGTTTTTAGTAGGTTGTTTTCTTTGTAGGCTAGTTGGAATTTTAACAGCACTGTTTTTTTTACCCGCTTTGTACCCTTTCAGTTTGCAATCCTTTAGGTCATCACTACATACTTTAAGGCGAAGGTGGCCCTTTGATAAGTTGTAGGGTGGTCTCCATGCAGGTCTCTTGGTGACTGTGGGTGGGAGATGTTTGCGTTAACTTCAACAGTGTCAGATAGCTGCTGTTGGTCATTATGGTCTTGGAAGTTGGTTATGACATTGGCAAATAGTTGGTCCACTCTTGATCTTTCCTCTATAATGTTGGAAAGTAAGTAGGGGGACTTGGTCTTTTAGGTTTTTGATGGTGTCTAGGGACTGGGTGTGGGTGTTTGCTTTGTTGTTCCAGAGTGTCTAGTTTATGTTCAAGAGCAGGGGATCTTGTTGAGGTAATCTGCATTGCTAGCTTTTATTTTCCTGCATTTCTTGAGTTAGTTTGGTGATTTTTTGGGTTTCCCTGAATCGTAAAGAGTTTAGCTATTTCTGGGTCGGTGATCTTCTTGACATCAAATACTGGGAAGGAGTTATCTTGGGCTGTGGTGGTGGCCCATGTTTGTTGTTGTCTGTTTCGTGTGTTGTGGTGGTGCCGGTGGGTGATGAGGGTTGTGTCCTGGCTGCCAGTACCAAAAAGTTTTCCTCGTGTTATTACTGCTCTCACCTTTGTGTTAGGAGTCCTTAGCTGGTTTACTGGATTTTCTTTTATTGCTCTGACCCTTGTCCATTGGTTGTGGCTTTGGGTGATAGTAGGCAATGGGTGATGGGGGGGAATGTTGTGGAGTTCACTTCAGGGGCAGCGGGGTAGGAGGTGGTAGTACGAGTCCTATTAGTTGGTAATTTGCAAACTTTTGGGTGATTTCTGCAGTTGATTTATATCATTCTGGTATCCACACATGTTAGTGTTATGTGGGTCTTGATTAGGTCTCATTGGGCTGCTGGGAACCTCAGGTAGAAGTAAAAATAGAGGACAAGGTTCCTGTTGCCGCTGCCGCTGCGAGTTCAAGGTATGCCATAATGGTCAAGCTTGTGGAGTTGGATGCCGTGATGTACTGTTTTAAAAGCTTTTCTTAGGTCAATAAAAAGTATTAATGGATATTCATTATTTTCCAGTGCTGTGTAATGCAGTCTGACATTTTTACAATTTTATTATTAGTGTTTTTATTTTTTCTGAAGTCAAATTGGCAGGGGTTTGAGTATGTTTTGTGCTGTTATAAATTAATAATAATTTCTTGTGCACGAGTTTCTCTAAGATTTTGGATAGCAATGGTAAGTTTGATATTGGCCTATTCATAGTTATTTACATCTGTGGGGTCACCACCTTACTGTATTGTAACCCTTGCTGTCTTGAGTAGTGACAGGAAAGTGCTAGTTTCTAGTGACTTGTTTAATAGTAATGAAATAACATGCAAAAGGACATGGGCTGCTCACTTGTACAATAATGGTGGGATGTGAGACAGATTCCCTGAATTATTTTTAAGTGGCTTAATCATGGTGACTTCAGTGGGCTCAGTAAGTGCAAGATAGAAGGAGTATGGGAAATTCCCATGTAAGTACAGTGAACCCTCGGCTAAAGACTGCATTGGTTAAAGCTAAAATCGGCTAACGGCTCTCTTTGGCATCAAAATATTGGCTCGGCTAACGCCAAATAACTCGGTTAAGGACTTTAGTCCCGAACGTGTCCACATGGCCTGAGCGGGCCCGGCCACTCCAAGACTCCATGTACAGTCAGTGTGCCATTGTTTACAAGCCGTTGTGGATGATTCCACGTGTACGTTCGATATATTTTTTATTCCATTTGTTTAGTGCTTGTAACTGCTAAAAAGCCACCATGGGCCCCTGGAAAGCTTCTAGTGCCAATGCTGTGGTAAAAAGGCCAAGTGTGTGCTATCAAATTAAAAAAGAATAGAAAAGTACGAGAGAGGAGTGCGTATCTTGGAGTTGGAAAGGTTATATAACAAACCCCATTCAACGATCACTACTAGCTTGGCCAACTAAAAGGCAATAGATGAAGCTCTTGTTGCAAAAGGTGCAAGTATGCTTTCAAAACATTGATCACAAATACTCGAAGATCTTGAGAGACTGTTGTTGGTGTGTTTAAACGAGAAATAATTACCAGGAGATAGTGTTTCTCAGTCAATGATATGTGAAAAGGCAAGGCAGTTGCATATGGATCTCCTTAAGAAAATACCTCCAAATAGTGCTGCTATTGATGAATTTAAGGCCAGCAAAAGGCTGGTTTGAGAGATTTAAGAATCGTAGTGGCATACACAATGTGATAAGGCATGGTGAGGATGCCAGTTCAGACAAAAAAAAAGCAGAAAAATATGTGCAGGACTTTAAGGAGTATATAGACACTGAAAAATTAAAACCCTAACAAGTGTTCAGTTGTGATAAAACAGGCCTGTTTTGGAAGAAAATGCCAAACATGACCTACATTACTCACGAGAAAAAGGCACTCAAAGGACACAAGCCTATGAAAGACAGGCTAACTCTAATTTTTGTAGTAATGCTGGTGGGGATTGCAAAATGAAGCCTTTACTCGTGCATCACTCTGAAACTCCCAGAGTGTTCAAGAAAAACAATGTCGTCAAGACTAAATTGTGTGATGTGGGGAGCAAACAGTAAAGCATGGGTCACTAGGGACATTTTCTATGACTGGTTTTACCATGTGTTTGGCCCCACTGTAAGAAAGTACCTCCTGGAAAATAGTCACTTAAGTGCCTCCTGGTAACTGGCAATGCTCCTGCTCATCCTCATGACTTGTGTGTGTGTTGTGTGTGTGTTGCAAGAGCAATTTCAGAGGAGTTGAACTTTATCAAAGTGAAGTTTTAGTCTCCTAATACCACTCCTCTCCTCCAGCCCATGGACCAGCAGGTCATTTCAAACTTCAAAAAGACTGTACACCAAAGCAGTGTTTCAAAAATGCTTTGATGTGACCTCAGACACTAAATTGAGCCTAAGATAGTTCTGAAAAGATTACTTAGTATCCTCAG
This sequence comes from Cherax quadricarinatus, assembly GCF_026875155.1. Classification (NCBI taxonomy): domain Eukaryota; kingdom Metazoa; phylum Arthropoda; class Malacostraca; order Decapoda; family Parastacidae; genus Cherax; species Cherax quadricarinatus. Next base: position 8,552 of record NW_026470042.1, on the reverse strand, counting down.
CTGCATAAACCTTATAGGTAAGGCTTGGGAGGGAGTGACTTACAGGACTTTGAACTCTGCTTGGAGAAAATTGTGGCCACAAGGTGTACAAGAGAGGGATTTTGAAGGATTTGGGGCTAACCCTCAGGAGAATATGCCAGTTGTGGAATCTATTGTGGCATTGGGGAAGTCCATGGGGTTGGAGGTAAGTGGTGAGAATATGGAAGCGTTGGTGGAGGACAACGATGAAGATCTGCAAGAGCTTCAGGTGCAACAGCAACAGATCACAGCTCAGGAATTTGCCTTAGAGGAGGAGGAAGAGAGACAGAGGAAGTTGCATTCTTCAAAGATTAAGGAAATGTGTACAATGTTGCATTCTACAAAGTTTCAAGCATTTATGGATGAATATTATCCTGACACTGCTGTTGCAAGCCATATTGGCAACATGTACAATGACACTCTTGTGTCCCATTTTAGGGAAATCTTAAAGGGACGTGAGAAACGGAGCTTTCTGGACATATTTTGTGCGACAGGGGTCCAGTGACTCTCAAGCTGGTCATTGTGGCATTAAAAAACAAAGGAGGTAACCCCAGCAAAGGATTTGGTACCTGAAGTCTTTATGGAATTGGATTCCCCTTCCAAACAAAAGAACACCTTCATCCTCTCCCCTCCTCCCGTCTCTTCACTCATCATCAAGTCCACAATAAAGGTAAGTGTCATTTAAGTATTGTTTATTTTGCATGTATTAATGTTTTCTGTGTAGGAAAATGTGTATTTCATGTAAAAAAATATTTTGGGTGTTTGGAAAGGATTAATAGGATTTCCATTATTTTTTATTGGGAAAATTAATTCGGCTAAAGGCTAAATCGGTTAAAGGCTAGTTCTCTGGAACAGATTAAAGGTGTTATCCGAGGATCCTCTGTAATCACTTGCACAGGCGTTGGTTCCTGGGATTTTACTGGTGAGATTAAATCCTATGGATGAGAAGAAGTTGTTTATCTTGTTAACTCTATCAATGGGATGTAGTGGTGTTTCGTTTGGTTTAATTAGGGCAATATCCTTGTTTTTATTTTCAGTTTGTGGGTCCCCAGAATCCGTGAGTGTGTTTTCAAGGTCTTTTATATCTCCTCTTGTTTCAGTGAATCTGCTGTAGTACAATTGTTTGGATTTTTTTATTAGTTTGGTGAGAACTAATGAATAGTGTTTAATAATAACTGTTTATATTACTTTTCATATTGGTGTTTCTTATCAATAGATTTTTAGTATGCTTCTAGTTAGCCATGGGGAACCGAGCCGTTTATTCGTGATTTGTTTCGTTTTAACCTGGAGTTTATCCTGGAGAGAGTTCCGGGGGTCAACGCCCCCGCGGCCCGGTCTGAGACCAGGCCTCCTGGTGGATCAGAGCCTGATCAACCAGGCTGTTGCTGCTGGCTGCACGCAAACCAACATACGAGCCACAGCCCGGCTGATCCGGAACTGACTTTAGGTGCTTGTCCAGTGCCAGCTTGAAGACTGCCAGGGGTCTGTTGGTAATCCCCCTTATGTGTGCTGGGAGGCAGTTGAACAGTCTCGGGCCCCTGACACTTATTGTATGGTCTCTTAACGTGCTAGTGACACCCCTGCTTTTCATTGGGGGGATGGTGCATCGTCTGCCAAGTCTTTTGCTTTCGTAGTGGGTGATTTTCGTGTGCAAGTTCGGTACTAGTCCCTCTAGGATTTTCCAGGTGTATATAATCATGTATCTCTCCCTCCTGCGTTCCAGGGAATACAGGTTTAGGAACCTCAGCGCTCCCAATAATTGAGGTGTTTTATCTCCGTTATGCGCGCCGTGAAAGTTCTCTGTACATTTCTAGGTCGGCAATTTCCCTGCCTTGAAAGGTGCTGTTAGTGTGCAGCAATATTCCAGCCTAGATAGAACAAGTGACCTGAAGAGTGTCATCATGGGCTTGGCCTCCCTAGTTTTGAAGGTTCTCATTATCCATCCTGTCATTTTTCTAGCAGATGCGATTGATACAATGTTTATGGTCCTTGAAGGTGAGATCCTCCGACATGATCACTCCCAGGTCTTTGACGTTGGTGTTTCGCTCTATTTTGTGGCCAGAATTTGTTTTTGTACTCTGATGAAGATTTAATTTCCTCATGTTTTACCATATCTGAGTAATTGAAATTTCTCATCGTTGAACTTTCATATTGTTTTTCTGCAGCCCACTGAAGATTTGGTTGATGTCTGCCTGGAGCTTTGCAGTGTCTGCAATGGAAGACACTGTCATGCAGATCGGGTGTCATCTGCAAAGGAAGACACGGTGCTGTGGCTGACATCCTTGTCTATGTCGGATATAAGGATGAGGAACAGATGGGAGCGAGTACTGGTGCCTTGTGGAACAGAGCTTTTCACCGTAGCTGCCTCGGACTTTACTCTGTTGACGACTACTCTCTGTGTTCTGTTAGTGAGGAAATTATAGATCCATCGACCGACTTTTCCTGTTATTCCTTTAGCACGCATTTTGTGCGCTATTACGCCATGGTCACACTTGTCGAAGGCTTTTTGCAAAGTCTGTATATATTACATCTGCATTCTTTTTGTCTTCTAGTGCATTTAGGACCTTGTCGTAGTGGTCCAATAGTTGAGACAGACAGGAGCGACCTGTTCTAAACCCATGTTGCCCTGGGTTGTGTAACTGATGGGTTTCTAGATGCGTGGTGATCTTGCTTCTTAGGACCCTTTCAAAGATTTTTATGATATGGGATGTTAGTGCTATTGGTCTGTAGTTCTTTGCTGTTGCTTTACTGCCCCCTTTGTGGAGTGTGGCTATGTCTGTTGTTTTTAGTAACTGTGGGACGACCCCCGTGTCCATGCTCCCTCTCCATAGGGTGGAAAAGGCTCGTGATAGGGGCTTCTTGCAGTTCTTGATGAACACAGAGTTCATGAGTCTGGCCCTGGGGCAGAGTGCATGGGCATGTCATTTATCGCCTGTTCGAAGTCATTTGGCGTCAGGATAACATCGGATAGGCTTGTGTTAATCAAATTTTGTGGCTCTCTCATAAAAAATTCATTTTGATCTTCGACTCTCAGTCTGGTTAGCGGCTTGCTAAAACTGAGTCATATTGGGACTGAGTAACTCACTCATTTCCTTGTTGTCATCTGTGTAGGACCCATCTTGTTTAAGTAGGGGCCCAATACTGGACGTTGTTCTCGATTTTGATTTGGCATAGGAGAAGAAATACTTTGGGTTTCTTTCGATTTCATTTATGGCTTTTAGTTCTTCCCGCGATTCCTGACTCCTAAAGGATTCTTTTAGCTTAAGTTCGATGCTTGCTATTTCTCTGACCAGTGTCTCCCTACGCATTTCAGATATATTGACCTCTTTTAGCCGCTCTGTTATTCTTTTCCGTCGCCTGTAAAGGGAGCGCCTGTCTCTTTCTGTTTTACATCTACTCCTCTTTTCTTAGAGGAATAAGCCTTGTGCATACATCGAGTGCTACCGAGTTAATCTGTTCTAGGCATAAGTTGGGGTCTGTGTTGCTTAGTATATCTTCCCAGCTTATATCGGTTAGGACATTGGTTTACTTGGTCCCACTTTATGTTTTTGTTATTGAAGTTGAATTTGGTGAATGCTCCCTCGTGACTAATCTCCTTATGTCGGTCTGGGGCTCCGCGCATACATGACTGAACCTCAATTATGTTGTGATCTGAGTATATTGTTTTTGATATGGTGATATTTCTTATCAGATCATCATTGTTAGTGAAGATGAGGTCTAGTGTATTCTCCAGTCTAGTAGGCTCTATTATTTGCTGGTTTAAATTGAATTTTGTGCAGAGTTTTAAAAGCTCGCGTGAGTGTGGAGTTTTCATCAGAGCTGCCTCCTGGTGTTATTACTGCAACAATATTATTTGCTATATTCCTCCATTTTAGGTGCCTTAAGTTGAAATCCCCCAGGAGCAAGATGTTGGGTGCAGGAGCTGGAAGGTTTTCCAGACAGTGGTCAATTTTTAACAGCTGTTCCTGGAATTGCTGGGATGTTTGCATCCGGAGGCTTGTAGACTATCACAATGACTAGGTTTTGGTTCTCGACCTTTACTGCTAAAACTTCCACTACATCATTTGAGGCATTTAGCAGTTCTGTGCAAACAAGTGACTCTGCAATGTACAGGCCAACCCCCCCCTTTTGCCTGTTCACTCTGTCACATCTGTATAGGTTGTAACCTGGGATCCATATTTCGTTGTCCAAGTGATCCTTATGTGGGTCTCAGTGAAAACTGCGAACATTGCCTTTGCCTCTGCAAAGCAGTCCACAGATGAAAGGTATTTTGTTGTTTGTTGCTGGCTTTAGAACCCTGTATATTTGCAAAGAAGAATGTTATCGGACTGGTGGTATTGTTGGACAATGTTGTATAGTCTAAGTAATTTATTCAGAAATATGTCTGTCCAGTCGTCAAAACCATTGACCTTGGAGAATTCTGTAGGCCAGTAAAACAGTCTCTAGGTCTGCTGTAAAATTATTATTGAAGCTTCGTCGTCAAGGAGTCTAAATGAAACTTTGTTGTATTCTAGTGGTAGTTTACTAATGTTTGCTTAATGGAAGGTGGGGTAGTGGTCAGTAGGTCATAGTGTAGTGTTATCTGTGATTATCCCTGACTAAAGGGAGCTAGTATATTTGTCCATATATGGTCAATTATAGTTTCACTTGTCTCAGTCAACCTGGTTGGTTTAGTTATTGTTGGTATGAGAAGTGTGTTGTTCATATTGTTGATGAAATCAGTTGCAGGCTGATCATCTGGTAGGCCAAGGGGTTTATATTGAAGTCTTCTAATGAGTGATGCAGACATTATAGAGCTGCTCAAGCTCCATGTCCTCCCATTTCTTGAAGTTGACATTTATATACTACTGGCCCCTGGACAGACTTTATTCTTGTATTATAACCAAGTTAACTTTTGATTTCTCCGAACTTCCATCATCTGTTTATATTAGCAAATACCACGTACAGGTACAGGAGTTTACCCCTTTGTCATATGAATGTAGAAATTGTGGTACTTTTTCCACCCAGCAGATTATTACAGGTCTATGGCAGAATGCCCTGTCTGTGGTGCTCCTGACACTAGCAATCCATTCTGTAGCCAACCTCCATGTCTCCACATGTAGAATTTACTGACCCTACCTGTCTAGGCACAATTTTCTTAGAGTGTAATATTTGAGGCCTCATTTAATCAGGGTGAGCTTCAGGTGTTTTCTCTCCCAGTTTTCCTCTGTTTGTGTCTGTTTACAAGAACGAAAATTGCACTCTGCTGTTATCCATCCCATCTTGGGCTAATACTTATTGCATTCATCCACTCCTTTTCCTGTGAAGGTTTTCTCAGCCCTGTAACAACTTCAGGCAGTATTACCAAGGCTGGCTCCTCCTCGGGGAAAATTAATGAATAGAAAAAGAAATAATAATTCACAAAGATAAACACTTTATTATTTAGTAATGCAAAGGTAAAACATGGAACATAATTGTGTATCCTTCTTTAAAAAAAAATGAAATGGAAAAATGACATTTGAATTCAACACAAAATATGTACAGTTATACTGGGGTGTCTGGTTGAGGTTGTCACCGCTTAAAGAAATTTATCCGTTACTGAGATGGGGGGGGGTCACAGGTGTTGAGTGACAACCCAATTACTAGTTCTCACAGAGTCTATAGCCTTGAATAGTCAGTCCAGTAAACAGGAATGCAGGTTCTTCACCACTGCAAAGATGAGGGGTAGTTGCCTGCGGTTGCTACAATTAATCAGGGTGGGTTTAGAGCAAAAAGTGACATCTCAGGACATGTTTGCAGTCCATCTCCTTCAACACTTTCTTTGGTTGGCAGATGACCCGAGCTGTCATTCCAAGCTAGAGAACAAAGGTTACCCACTGTTAAGAAATCACTCTCCATGATAAGTAAAATACTTAAAAGAATTGATGATTATCAAAAAAGTATAACATGGAACTTAACATTTGGAAAGGACTAAGTTTATTTTTGGTCAAAAGTGAAGCTTTCAACCAATATATCCACTAGAATAGGAGCAGAGGTTTTTACTTACAGTTGTGCTGGGAGCTGTGAGTCAAGTGATTATTGTTTGGTCCGAGCCCCCACATCACCTTTCGGGGTGGAGAAAAGGGGGGAGGGATAGTGGGAGCTAGACTGACCCCACCTTAACAAGCGGGCCGGCAATCAAACTATCCTCATCTTTATACTCGCTCGTTTCTCCTATCTATTGAACTTTTCCCTCACACTTCCCCATGTCAAGGAGTATAAGAAGAATAGGTGAGGAAAAAGTTCTTACATGTGGAAGTCGCGTAAGGTAACAAATCTTCTACTGACTGTCACGATTTAAATTCAGTCAGAGAAATAATTTAATGAACCATTGATTACACAATATGAAACTTTAAGCTTTTTAGTGCCAATTTTCCACCTCAAGAGGTGACTGTTGGTTCCCTTAAAAGTTTCTAGGTATATCAAAGGTTTTTTGATCCGTCTCTAAAACAAATTCTTTTCCCAGTAAATAAAATATAAGTTTGGAGATACCCCACACAAGAGCCAAACATCCTTTTCTATGGTGGAGTATCTCGTTTCTGCGGGAAGAAGTTTCCGGCTTAGGAAGCATACAGGGAAAGGGTACCATTAGGTTGCTTAGTAAACACTGCATTTAAGCCAGTATTGGAGGCATCAGTTCTTAAACAAAACAGTTTTTTAAATATCTGGAATCTTAGTATAGGGTCTTTTGAGATTTTTTTAATCTCATTAAACTTTTTACGAGCTAGGTCGGAAAAATTCAATGGGTTTCCCTTTTGGGCAGACTTTTCAAGGTAATCTGATAAGATGCCTGCAAGATCTGTTGGGATAAACCGTGCATAAAAATTTACAGAACCAAGAAAGCTACGCATGAGCTTCTTGGTTTTGGGGGAAATTTTAAAATCAAATAAAGCTTTTATTTTACTTGGGGAAGGCTGCAAAGAATTATTTGAAAGAATCAGCCCGAGGATATTTAATTTTGTTATAAACCCCAAAGGAAGCATTCTTTGGCTTGGCCCGTGAGGCCATGTGCTCGTAACCTACGTAAAACTGATGTTAATGTTTGGATATGCTTGCTCACGTGGATGTCATTTTCGTAAATGTTATCAAAACAAACTGAAACACTTGGCATATTACCCCAAAACCCTTTTTCATCCCGTCTCACGTAGGTAGCACAGGCAGTTACCAAACGAAGGGCATAGTTCTATACTGCATCAGTCCTTGGTGTGTAGGAAAGTGGTGTACTGCTTAGAAGAAAGATCTAACATTACTTGATGATATGCCTGCTCAATATCAATCTCTGAAAAAAAGGAAGAGTCATAAAATTTGTGTAGATCACTATCTATTAAGGGTATAGGCTCAGCATCCCACCGAGTTATAGCATTAAGGCCTCTGAAGTCAATAGCAAGTCTATATGAATTATCCTCCTTCTTAACCATGACTACTGGTGAACAATATGCAGATACTGAAGGTTCAATGATCTTTAGTTTTAATAATTTGTCTACCTCTCGGTCAAATGCATCCCTAAGGTGAACTGGAACTGGGTATAATTTTCGTTTGATAGGATTGGGCTGTCACTAAATCAATCTTATGGACTACCGTGGAGGTAACACCTGGAATATCAGTAAAAACGTCTAAAAAGTTACTCACACATTGAAGTAGTTCATGTCTCTTATGGTCATCCAAAGATTCATTAATATTATGTTGGTCACCAAGTCATGTAGTTCTTCATCATAGTCTAAGTTAGAGGTATCAATTACGCACACCTTACATTCTTTAGTTGTTTTTTTCAAGTTCGTGTGGAAAAACTAAGTCAAAGTCTTTAAGGCAGTTAACCGATTTTCTTCGGTAATATTTCTTAAGGATGTTGATATGATAAAGCTTAGGTTTCCCCTTGACTTCTATGAGGGAGTCCCAAATTTCACCACAAATTTTAATACTTTATATGGATTTTTCCATCTACTAATAATTTATTTGACTTGATAGGCAAAAGTACCAGAACTTCATCCCCTACTTTAAAAACTTCTCCTCTGACTTTTGGAATCAAAATAGGTTTTTTACTGGTCCATTGACAAGCTTAGGTTTTTTCGAAACTATGTCAGAGGTCTCCTCAAGTTTGGATCTGGGTCAAGGAGAAACTGGTAAGAAGTCTAAACCCCAGCGTTTGCCTCCTCATTTTTTTTTTTTATATTTTATTAAAACCAATACAGTTTAACATAAAAATAAAGAGACAGTATGGAACCTAATCAAATTAACTGACAAACGGATTGTACCTACATGCTCGCAAGATATTACAACAAAAACTTACATCAAGAAACATAAAATAAAAAACAAAATTACATGTCACAGGGGTATGAATTGACATATATACAAAACCTTGCATATAATAAAATTTGTACATATAAATAACATCTGACAAAGGTTCAATACACTTGAACATAAAATATACAAAGAAATTATTTCAGTTAAACCCATCTTCACATTAACAAAAAAAAAAAACCTAACATATAATTGACAGATAATCACATACTATCCCC
>NW_026470041.1:0-11391 GCF_026875155.1 Cherax quadricarinatus | reverse complement strand
ACTGGGCAGTAGGTAAATGAAAAGGGGAAAGGCAGCCGGGATTGATGGGATAAAGATAGAAATGTTAAAAGCAGGTGGAGATATAGTTTTGGAAATTTGGTTGGTGCAATTATTTAATAAATGTATGGATGAGGGTAAGGTACCTAGGGAATGGCAGAGAGCATGCATAGTTCCTTTGTATAAAGGCAAAGGGGACAAAAGAGAGTGCAAAAATTATAGGGGATAAGTCTGTGTGAGTATACCTGGTAAAGTGTATGGTAGAGTTATTATTGAAAGAATTAAGAGTAAGACGGAGAATAGGATAGCAGATGAACAAGGAGGCTTTGGGAAAGGTAGGGGGTGTGTGGACCAGGTGTTTACAGTGAAAACATATAAGTGAACAGAATTTAGATAGGCTAAAGAGGTCTTTGTGGCATTTATGGATTTGGAAAAGGCATATGACAGGGTGGATAGGGGGGGCAATGTGGCAGATGTTGCAGGTGTATGGTATAGGAGGTAGGTTACTGAAAGCAGTGAAGAGTTTTTACGAGGATAGTGAGGCTCAAGTTAGAGTATGTAGGAAAGAGGGAAATTATTTCCCAGTAAAAGTAGGCCTTAGACAAGGATGTGTGATGTCACCGTGGTTGTTTAATATATTTATAGATGGGGTTGTAAGAGAAGTAAATGCGAGTGTCTTGACAAGAGGCGTGGAGTTAAAAGATAAAGAATCACACATAAAGTGGGAGTTGTCACAGTTGCTCTTTGCTGATGACACTGTGCTCTTGGGAGATTCCGAAGAGAAGTTGCAGAGATTGGTGGATGGATTTGGTAGGGTATGCAAAAGAAGAAAATTAAAAGTGAATACAGGAAAGAGTAAGGTTATGAGGATAACAAAAAGATTAGGTGATGAAAGATTGAATATCAGATTGGAGGGAGAGAGTATGGAGGAGGTGAATGTATTCAGATATTTGGGAGTGGACGTGTCAGCAGATGGGTCTATGAAAGATGAGGTAAATCATAGAACTGATGAGGGGAAAAGGGTGAGTGGTGCACTTAGGAGTCTGTGGAGACAAAGAACTTTGTCCTTGGAGGCAAAGAGGGGAATGTATGAGAGTATTAGTTTTACCAACACTCTTATATGGGTGTGAAGCATGGGTGATGAATGTTGCAGCGAGAGAAGGCTGGAGGCAGTGGAGATGTCATGTCTGAGAGCAATGTGTGGTGTGAATATAATGCAGAGAATTCGTAGTTTGGAAGTTAGGAGGAGGTGCAGGATTACCAAAACTGTTGTCCAGAGGGCTGAGGAAGGGTTGTTGAGGTGGTTCGGACATGTAGAGAGAATGGAGCGAAACAGAATGACTTCAAGAGTGTATCAGTCTGTAGTGGAAGGAAGGCGGGGTAGAGGTCGGCCTAGGAAAGGTTGGAGGGAGGGGGTAAAGGAGGTTTTGTGTGCGAGGGCTTGGACTTCCAGCGCATGCGTGCGCGTGTTTGATAGGAGTGAATGGAGACAAATGGTTTTTAATACTTGACGTGCTGTTAGAGTGTGAGCAAAGTAACATTTATGAAGGGGTTCAGGGAAACCGGCAGGCCGGACTTGAGTCCTGGAGATGGGAAGTACAGTGCCTGCACTCTGAAGGAGGGGTGTTAATGTTGCAGTTTAAAAACTGTAGTGTAAAGCACCCTTCTGGCAAGACAGTGATGGAGTGAATGATGGTGAAAGTTTTTCTTTTTCGGGCCACCCTGCCTTGGTGGGAATCGGCCAGTGTGATAATAATAATAAAATACATATATATTTATGTTGGAAGACAGCAGTCACCCAGGGAGGTACTACCGTCCTGCCAAGTGAATGTGAAACAGAAACCTGTAATTGTTTTACATAATGGTAGGATTGCTGGTGTCTTTTTCTGTCTCATAAACACGCTGGATAACAGGTATGTCTTGCTACTTCTTCTTGCATTTAGATCACACTACGCAGGCATATGCATGTATATATATACAGTCTCACATCTAGGTTTTTCTTCTGTCTTCTTAATAGTTTTTGTTCTTCATTTCACCTATTCTCTATGGGAAAATGGAAAAGAATCTTTCCTTAATAAGCCATGCGTGTCATATAAGGCAATTAAAATGGCGGGAGCAATGGGCTGGTAACCCCTTCTCCTGTAGAAAATACTAAAAAAAGAGAAAAACTTTATAAAACTGGGATGCTTGGATGTACTGTGGATGATTAGAAAGAGATGATTGCTGAAGGGGGTAGGCGAGTTTCAGTGGGGAGAAATAAATGGGATTAAGTCAGGAGTATCTGAGAGAGTTAGAACTAAAGAAGGGGTAGCAATAATGTTGAAGGATCAGTTATGGAAGGAGAAGAGGGAATGTAAATGTATAAATTCAAGGATTATATGGATTAAAATAAGAGTCGGATACAAAAAATGGGTCATAATAAGTGTGTATGCACCTGGAGAAGAAAGGAGTGTAGAGGAGAGAGAGAGAGAGATTTTGGGATATGTTAAGCGAGTATTTAGGAACTTTTGAACCAAGTGAGAAAGTAATTGTGGTAGGGGACCTAAAGGGGTTTAGTTATAGGTAATACATATTTTAAGAAAAAGAGGATAAATAAGTATAAAAGATATGATGTATGGCATAATGACAGTAGTTTGTTGGACTACGTATTGGTAGATAGAAGACTGTTGGGTAGACTTCAAGATATACATGTTTATAGACAGGCCACATATATATCAGATTACTTTTTAACTGTAGCTACAGTGAGAGTAAAAGGTAGATAGGATACAAGGAAAATGGAAGCAGCAAGTAAAGAGAGAGGCAAAGGTTTGTAAACTAAAGGAGGAGGCAATTAGGGTAAGATATAAACAACTATTGGAGGATAGATGGCTAGTGAGAGTATAGGTAATGGGGTCGAAAATGTATGGGTTAGATTTAAAAATGTAGTGTTAGAGTTTTCAGCAGAAGTTTGCGGTTACAGCAAAGTAGGTACGGGAGGGAAGAAGAGCAATTGATGGAATGATGATGTAAAAAAGAGTAGTAAGAGAGAGAAGGTTATGGGAGATTTTTACAAATTAGAAGTGATGCAAGGAGGGAGGAGTATATGGAGAGAAAAAGAGATGCTAAGAGAGTGGTGAAGCATTGTAAAAAGAGAGCAAATGAGAGAGTGGGTGAGATGTTATCAAGAAATTTTGTTGAAAATAAGAAAAAATTTTGGAGTGAGTTTAGGGAAGTCTAGGGAACGAATGGATTTGATAGTTAAAAACAGGAAAGGAGAGTTGTTGAATGGAGAGTTAGAGGTATTGGGAAGATGGAGAGAATATTCTAAGAAATTGTTAAATGTTGATGAAGATAGGGAAGCTATGATTTCGTGTATAGGGCAAGGAGGAATAACATCTTGTAGGAGTGAGGAAAAGCCATTTGTGAGTGTGGGGGAAGTTCCTGAGACAGTGGGTAGAATGAAAGGGGGTAAGGCAGCAAGGATTGATGAGATAAAGATAAAAATGTTAAAAGCAGGTGGGGATATAGTTTTGGAGTGGTTGGTGCAATTATTTAATAAATGTATGGAAGAGGGTAAGGTACCTAGGGATTGGCAGAGAGCATGCATAGTTCCTTTGTATGAAGGCAAAGGGATCAAAAGAGTGTAAAAATTATAGGGAAATAAGTCTGTTGAGTATATCTGGCAAAGTATATGGTAGAGTTATTATTGAAAGAATTAAGGGTAAGATGGAGAGTAGAATAGCAGGTGAACAAGGAGGCTTTAGGAATGGTAGGGGGTGTGTAGACCAAGTGAAACATATAGGTGAACAGTATTTAAATAGGGGTAAAGAGGTTTTTGTGGCATTTATGGATTTGGAAAAGGCGTATGACAGGGTGGATAGGGGGGCAATGTGGCAGATGTTGCAGGTGTATGGTATAGGAGGTAGGTTACTGAAAGCAGTGAAGAGTTTTTACAAGGATAGTGAGGCTCGGGTTAGAGTATGTAGGAGAGAGGGAGATTATTTCCCAGTAAAAGTAGGCCTTAGACAAGGATGTGTGATGTCACCGTGGTTGTTCGGTATATTTATAGATGGAGTTGTTGGCAAGAGGTGTGGGGGTTAAAAGATAAAGAATCACACACAAAGTGGGAGTTGTCACAGTTGCTCTTTGCTGATGACACTGTGCTTTTGGATGATTCTGAAGAGAAGTTGCAGAGGTTGGTGGATGAATTTGGTAGGATATGTAAAAGAAGAAAATTAAAAGTGAATGTAGGAAAGAGTAAGGTTATGAGGATAACAAAAAAGTTAGTTAACGAAAGATTGGATATCAGATTGGAGTAAGGGAGTATGGAGGAGGTGAAGATATTCAGATATTTACAAGTGGGTGTGTCATCAGATGTGTCTATGAAGGATGAGGTGAATCATAAAATTGACGAGGGAGGAAAAAGGTGATTGGTGCACTGAGAAGTCTGTGGAGACAAAGAACTTTGTCCACAGAAGCAAAATGGGGAATGTATGAAAGTATAGTTATACCAACACTCTTATATGGGTGTGAAGCATGGGTGATGAATGTTGCAACAAGGAGAAGGCTGGAGGCAGTGGAGATGTCATGTCTGAGGGCAATGTATGGTGTGAATATAATGCGCTTGAAATTTCACTATTTTTTCAAAGTGGTTGTTCTCTCTCTCTCTCTCTCTCTTTCTCTCTCTCTCTCTCTCTCTCTCTCTCTCTCTCTCTCTCTCTCTCTCTTTTCTCTCTCTCTCTCTCTCTCTCTCTCTCTCTCTCTCTCTCTCTCTCTCTCTCTATATTTATTTATATATATATATATATATATATATATATATATATTTATATATATATATTTATCTATAATATGTTGTTAGAAGAAGGTTGTAAGAACGAACAGCAGCAGCAGTAGGACCGTCAGACGTGTGTGTGTGTGTTTGGAAGTATCCGGACTAGCTAACGTGAGCGGATGTGAGATATCCTGGAGAGCACAGCCATGTAGTACAACAGTAGTGGTACAGCCGTAGTGGTGCAGCAGTAGTGGTGCAGCAGTAGTGGTACAGCAGTAGTGGTGCAGCAGTAGTGGTGCAGCAGTAGTGGTGCAGCAGTTAGTGGTACAGCCGTAGTGGTGCGCAGTAGTGGTTGCAAGCAGTAGTGGTACAGCATGTGGTGCAGCAGTAGTGGTGCAGCAGTAGTGGTGCAGCAGTAGTGGTACCAGCCTTAGTGGTGCAGCAGTAGTGGTGCAGCAGTAGTGTACAGCAGTAGTGGTGCAGCAGTAGTGGTGCAGCAAAAGTGTGTGCAGCAGTAGTGTACAGCCGTAGTGGTGCAGCAGTAGTGGTGCAGCAGTATGGTACAGCAGTAGTGGTGCAGCAGTAGTGGTGCAGCAGTAGTTGGTGCAGCAGTAGTTGGTGCAGCAGTAGTGGTGCAGCAGTAGTGGTGCAGCAGTATGGTGCAGCAGTAGTGGTAAGCAGTAGTGGTGCAGCAGTAGTGGTAGCGTCAGTAGTGGTGCAGCATGTGTGCAGCAGTAGTGGTGCAGCAGTAGTGGTGCAGCAGTAGTGGTGAAGCAGTAGTGGTGCAGCAGTATTGGTGCAGCAGTAGTGGTGCAGCAGTAGTGTACAGGTATGGTGCAGCAGTGTGGTGCAGCGTAGTGGTGCAGCAGTTGTGCAGCGACTGGAGCAGCAGTAGTGGTGCAGCAGTAGTGGTGCAGCAGTAGTGGTGCAGCAGTACTGGTGCAGCAGTAGTGGTGCAGCAGTAGTGGTGCAGCAGTAGGTACGGTACTGGTGCAGCAGTACTGGTGCAGCAGTACTGGTGGCAGCAGTACTGGTGCAGCAGTAGTGGTGCAGCAGTAGTGGTGCAGCAGTATGGTGCAGCTTAGTGGTGCAGCAGTAGTGGTGCAGCAGTACTGGTCAGCAGTAGTGGTGCAGCAGTAGTGGTGCAGCAGTAAGTGGTACAGCAGTACTGGTGCAGCAGTACTGGCTGCACAGTACGTGGTGCAGCATACTGGTCAGCAGTACGTGGTGCAGCAGTAGTGGTGCAGCAGTAGTGGTGCAGCAGTAGTGGTGCAGCAGTAGTGGTGCAGCAGTAGTGGTACAGCAGTACTGGTGCAGCAGTACTGGTGCAGCAGTACTGGTGCAGCAGTACTGGTGCAGCAGTAGTGGTGCAGCAGTAGTGGTGCAGCAGTAGTGGTGCAGCAGTAGTGGTGCAGCAGTAGTGGTGCAGCAGTAGTGGTGCAGCAGTAGTGGTACAGCAGTACTGGTGCAGCAGTATGGTGCAGAGTATGGTGCAGCATGTACTGGTGCAGCAGTACTGGTGCAGCAGTAGTGGTGCAGCAGTAGTGGTGCAGCAGTAGTGTGCAGCAGTAGTGGTGCAGCAGTAGTGGTACAGCAGTACTGGTGCAGCAGTACTGGTGCAGCAGTACTGGTGCAGCAGTACTGGTGCAGCAGTAGTGTGCAGCAGTAGCTGGTTGCCGCATATAGCATAGCTGTGCATGTAGTGGTGACAGCATTAGTTGACAGTAGCGTGTAGCAGCAGTCGAGGTGAGCAGCAGCTGGTACAGTGCAGTGTTGACAGCAGCAGAGTAGCAGCTCAGGTGCACACAGAGCCAGCAGTACTAGGTGGCAGCGCTAGTGGTCGCTAACAGCAGCTAGTGGGCAGCAGTCAGTGTGAGAGTAGTGCAACCACAGCAATTGAACAGTAATGCGTGCGTGTATACTCATGAGAGCCAGCACGACACTCGAGGTGGCAGAGGCACCCGCAAAGCAGGTGTGAACGAACACAGCATGCAGGTGTAGATGGACAGCACAAGCAGATGGTGTAGGAACAGCAGAGTGTAGAACAGCAGCAGGTGTAGAACACAGCACACAGCAACAGGTGTAGAAGCACCCAGCAAGGTGTGGAGCACAGACACCAGCAACAGATGTGGGACCAGCAGCAGCCAAGTGTGTGACAGATTGAACACCAGCAGCAGGGTGGAACAGCAGCAGCACAGTGTATGATAGCAGCACACCAGCAGCAGATGTGGAACAGAAGTAGCAGTGAGAGTAGCACAGGTGCAGAGCGCAGCAACACCACAGCGGGTGTGGAGCAGAAAGCCACACCAGGGAACAGGTGTGATAACAACACCAGCACAGGTGTGAGAGCAGCAGCAACACTAGCAGCAGGTGTGGAGAGCAGCAGAAGCAACACCAGCAACAGGTGTGGAGCAGCAGCACCACCACCAGCAAACAGGTGTGGATCAGCAGCACGCACCACCAGCAAACAGGTGTGGAGCAGTAGCACCAGCAACAGGTTTGGAAACAACAGCAGCACCACAGCAACAGTGTGGAACAGTGGAACCATCCCAGCACAGGCGTTGGAAACAGACACACCAAGCAACAGGCATGGAACAGCAGCAGCAAACACCAGAACAGGTGTGGTACAGCAGCAGCACCACCAGAACACAGGTGTAGAGTCAGGCAACAACCAACAGCAGGTGTGGAGCAGTGCGCAACCACCCAACCAGGGAGTAGAAGGTGTGGAGACACATCAATCACCAGCAACAGGTGTGGAGCAGCAGGCAGCAGCAGCACCAGCAGGTATGTGACAGCAGCAAAAGACCAGCAACAGGTGTGGGCAGCAGCACTACCACCAGAAACAATGTGTGCAGTCAGCAACCACCACCAGCAAAAAGTGTGAGAGGCAGTAGCACCAGCACAGGTGTAGAGCAAGCAGCATGCAGAGTACTACAACAACACGAGTTTTGGAGCAGCACAGCACCAGCAGGTGTGGAAGCTAGCACCAGGTGTGGTGCAAGGGGGGTGATGAGACTAGCAGAGTGTACTAGCAGAAGCAGGTGTGGATAGTAACAGCAAGTAGAAGAGCAGCAAATCAGCAGTGTAGAGCAGGAACAGCAGGTTGTAGAGCAGGAACAGTGTACGTTCAGAAGAAAGAGGGGCAGTAATAGCAGGTAGTGAATAAACAGGTGTGGCAGTAAGTAGCAGGTATGCACAGGTGCAGCAGTTGTGGAGTAACGAGGTATGGATCATCAAGGTCTGGTACGGCATGTGGATAGTAAGCAGTTGTGTAACAGTCAGGCAGAGTGTAGCAAACAAAGGTGGGTGCAGGCATTAAAGCAGGAATCTGCAGCAAATGCGTGGCACAGTTGCAGGACAGAAAATGGCAGCAGTGCAGAGGGGTGTTGTGCAGCACGTAGAGAAACAGCATAGTGGAGTAAACAGTGTTTAGGGGTAAGCGGTGTCGGAGCTGGTGTAGAACAGTAGCAATGTAGTGTCAGCGGGGGAAACTGCAGGTGTTGCGGGGCGGTGTGGGGTAGAGGTACAAGCAGCAGCGGGAGCAGAAAGTGTGGTGCAGCAGGTACATAGCAGGAGCAGCAGCAGGTATGGTACAGCAGGTACATAGCAGCAGCAGCAGCAGCAGCAGCAGCAGCAGCAGCAGCAGCAGCAGCAGATATAGTGTTAATAACACAGGGTGGCGGTGATGGTGGGTCTCCAGGAGTCATGTCAACAAAGCGCTTTCACGTGCATGTCAGATGTGGCAGGGCGACGAGGCAACTAGGCAGGGAGTAGGAGGAGGGGGACATGGTATGATCTTGGAGTGGCGGTGGTGGTTGTAGTGTGTGTGGTGGTTGTAGTGTGTGTGGTGGTTGTAGTGTGTGTGGTGGTTGTAGTGTGTGTGGTGGTTGTAGTGTGTGGTGGTTGTAGTGTGTGTGGTGGTTGTAGTGTGTGTGGTGGTTGTAGTGTGGTGTGGTGGTTGTAGTGTGTGTGGTGGTTGTAGTGTGTGTGGTGGTTGTATGTGTGTGTGGTGGTTGTAGGGTGTGTGGTGGTTGTAGTGGTGTTGGTGGTTGTAGTGTGTGTGGTGGTTGTAGTGTGATTGTGGTGGTTGTAGTGTGTGTGGTGGTTGTAGTGTGTGTGGTGGTTGTAGTGTGTGTGTGGTGGTTGTAGTGTGTGGTGGTGGTTGTAGTGTGTGTGGTGGTTGTAGTGTGTGTGGTGGTTGTAGTGTGTTGTGGTGGTTGTAGTGTGTGTGGTGGGTTGTAGTGTGTGTGGTGGTTGTAGTGTGTGTGGTGGTTGTAGTGTGTGGTGGTGGTTGTAGTGTGTGTGGGGTTGTAGTGTGTGTGGTGGTTGTAGTGTGTGGTGGTGGTTGTAGTGTGTGTGGTGGTTGTAGTGTGTGGTGGGGTTGTAGTGTGTGTGGTGGTTGTAGTGTGTGTGTGTGGTTGTAGTGTGTGTGGTGGTGTTGTGTGTGGTGTGGTGGGTTGGTTGTGTGTGGTGGTGGTTGTAGTGTGTGTGGTGGTTGTAGTGTGTGTGGTGGTTGTAGTGTGTGTGGTGGTTGTGTAGTGTGTGGTTGGTGTGTAGTGTGTGTGGGTGGTTGTAGTGTGTGTGGGTGGTTTTATTTTTTTGTAGTGTGTGTGGTGGTTGTAGTGTGTGGTGGTGAGGTTGTGAGGTTGTGTGTGTGTGGTGGTTGTAGGGTGTGGTGGTGTGGTGGGTGGTGAGTGTGAAGACAATTGAAAAGGAGAGGACACGGAAAAAAAACTCGACCAAGATTTCCTTTACAAATGTGACGATAGAGATGGCGCAAAATCCTCGGAAGGTAAGGACAAAATAGGTAGTGTTCGCAGAGATTTCCAAGCAGCTGATGCCTGCTTCCGTGTAGACTGCTGTACAAAGTAGATCATCACAATTCATAACTACTGGTACAAAGGCATTACAACCTACACATACAGAACCTGAAGAGTTGGAGGAAGCAACAAATCTGGACTACAAATTACAAATCTGGAATGCAGAAGATCAGCACACTACGTACATAAGTAAATAAGGTATAGCACCACCTCGTCAGGCTTTCAGAAGACTTTACTAAGGACTTTACAATTCTTTCCTCCCCAGGAACTGCCACAATTTTGGCATTTCAAAACAAATCGAGAACCTTTAGGCATCACTCCACATCCAGATCAACAATAATAATAATGTCCGATTTTCTTGTTGTTGAAGAAAATGATTTGTCAAAAAACTCAAGAAATTCAGTCTTCAGAAGACAACTACAGCTCTGTTCGTAATCTATTCGTTCACTTATGACCAGCACGAGATAACGTTCCGCCTGGACACACATGCAGCAATGTTGACAAATAGTTTAAACAAAGATTAGATTTTCCCACCGAAGTGGCTAGTTTATTGTACACACATATGCATCTTGTGGACGGTAGCGCAAGGACATATGGATACACAAAAGGCCTAAGAACTAGGCCTCAGAAGGGTTAACAGGAATACATTTGGATTTATATCTATAGTTCACTTATCTGTTACAAGGAAATTAAGGAAATTTGCTTAGTATATCTGGTATCTTATTTTCATTAATAAGATATCTTGACATGTCACATAGGTTATTATACTGTCTGTCTCTGTATTCCTCAATAAGTGGACAATTAAGCACATAGTGTTCAAGAGAGTGACCATATGCCTGATCACATAATTTACATTTAGTTTGATCATCATCTCTGTGTCTGCCAAACTGCCAGAAGTACTTGTAACCAAGCCTAAGCCTGGCCACTACAACATCAGTCAGTACTTGTAACCAAGCCTAAGCCTGGCCACTACAACATCAGTCAGTACTTGTAACCAAGCCTAAGCCTGGCCACTACAACATCAGTCAGTACTTGTAACCAAGCCTAAGCCTGGCCACTACAACATCAGTCAGTACTTGTAACCAAGCCTAAGCCTGACCACTACAACATCAGTCAGTACTTGTAACCAAGCCTAAGCCTGGCCACTACAACATCAGTCAGTGTTCACATTGCAAGTTGCTCCATAAACATACTTATCTATTCCCATGTTTCATAGTGGGTTATAGATCTACTCAGCCTTATATCTGCATTCTATAGCATTCATTGTCATTATTTACTTCTCTCCTAATATTTTTCCTAATACTAGACACAGATATATATATAAGTTATATTCTACATTATCCTTCAGGGTACTTAAAACGCGTTCCATCGTGGACAACCGTCTTCCGTCAATACAGACGTCAGGTGAGTGACCTCCACACTAGAGATCACTCACCCTGGCCTCCACACTGGAGGCCACTCACCCTGACCTCCACATTGGAGGTCACTCACCCTGACCTCCACAATGGAGGTCACTCACCCTGACCTCCACACTGGAGGTCACTCACCTTGACCTCCACACTGGAGGCCACTCACCCTGACCTCCACACTTGAGGCCACTCACCCTGACTTCCACTCTGAAGGTCACTCACCCTGACCTCCCCTCTGAAGAATCACTTCACCCTGACCTCCACCTTGAAGGGCAATTTTACCCCGGCGACCAGCTGGGGATCAACCCCTGACTTTCCCCTGGAGGGGCACTTCACCCTGACCTCCACTCTAAAAGGGCACTCACCCTCACCCCCACTCTGAAGGTTCCACCTGCCTCCCCCTCTGAAGGTC
>NW_026470040.1:0-12191 GCF_026875155.1 Cherax quadricarinatus | reverse complement strand
CCTTTATGGCAGCCCAATGCCATAGGAGCAGGACGGAAGGAACAGATGCCAACACCGGTGGATCAGCAGTTGGGTCTTGTGATGCCGGAGACAGATGCGGCTGAAAGGCAGGCATCGTGCAGTTGGAGTGAGGGAGTGGATAAAGCAGAGGCGGAGATGGAATCATGTGCTACGTTACCGGTGGGGACGGGGCCAGAGCACACGACAACGGCTAGCAATGACGGCAAGCGTGTAATGCAAAAGGATTGACTGCTGGATGAGGTTTTGAATACCTTCCTGAGTGAGGTGGAGGGAAGTCTGGATGATGGGCAGCGTGGACGAACATTGGAGGTGACAACTGCCGCATCAGTGCATGGGGAGACCGTGTGTAATGAGGGCAAGGTGCACACGGTAGTGGCTGAGGTGCATAGAGAGGGCATGTAAGATGAGGTCACGTTTGGAGACGGAGGTTTACGCAAGAGAACAGCTGGAACGTCGGAAATGGACGACGTCTTAACGCCCGGGCAGAGATCAGGAAAGAAGTCTTGGAAGCCCAGGTTGGATCTCCCGGAGTGGGTGTATCGGTACTGAAGCACTGAAAGGTTCAAAGGACAAGGGGGATTGGGGGTCTGGACAGCCAGGGTACCAAACGTGGCTCTAGTCAGCAGCCAAGTCTCGCGGGTAACCATCCAAAGCCTTTACAGTCATAATTCAAGGTTGTAACGATTAATGTTAATGGCCTGAGAGCTGAGGTTAAAAGAGTGTGGGTGGAATGGTTTTTGAGGAGATTTAATGTAGGTATATGTTTCATACAGGAGCACAATTATAAGTTTGGTTGTGAGTTGTTTTTGAAAGGATATAAATTGCACGTGAGTGGCTCGTTGAGGTTGAAAGGTGGAGTTGCTGTGGCTGTAAAGGAAGCCAGTCCCTTGCGTATTTTGGGGTGGGAGGAGGAAGGGGGAGGGTCGTGAGGGTGGAGGGAGAGTGGGGTGGAGGGAGAGTGGGGTGCAACGAGGGTTTGTTTTATAGGAGTATATATGCCGGCGGATGGCAACGCAAGAGTCAAGGAGAATTTCGTGAGGGAATTTTTGATGTACTGTTTAAGGGGATTACCTTTAGTCACTGTCATAGGGGGAGATTGGAATTGTGTCATTCGGCGGGGGGATGTGGAACTGAGGGGGGCGGGGTGTATGTTGGGCATGTTGCGCAATGTGTTGGGAGACGTGGGGATTTTGGTTGTTGTGGGGAGGGGAGGTTGGCGGGCTGAGTATACGTTTGTCAGAAGGGGTTATGCTGCAAGATTAGATAGGATCTATGCAACGGAAGAAGTACGCGTGTTGGGGAGTTTTTTTTTTTTTTTATTTTATTTAAAATACAATACATAGCTTAACATAAAAACCCTTAAACTAGGGTTGATACACATTGTATATAAACACATTTTGAAAACAATCTCTCAGAACGTACAATAGCAAATAAACACAATATTAACAAACACAAGAGGTTACACAATTATACTAGAAAATATCGCTTGTGACAAAACATAACATTAAGAAAATGGGCAATCTTAACCCTATGTACACAAGAACAACAACAAGAACATAACATGTAGGTGACCCCTGTAGCAGGTTCAATAATATAAATAAAACCATAATCCCTTCGGTATACACTATTTACATAATATACTGGGACATTGCCAATGCACAATACAATACAATAAGAAGAATAGTATGATAAATATATAAATATATCGGTTACTCACAACCAACACAAATAATCTATAACCGAAAGAACCTACATCACAATCTCATGATAAAACAAAGTACATACTCGCCTTACCACAAGTCTTACGAGTCAGCCACAAAACTAGAAAAAGCCATAATCATTCCGCACTCATCTACAGGCTATACACATTATATAACATAGCAATAAAATGCTCGGTACAAACACACAAAACCCCGTTTGCCAGGCCATAGCCGAAAGGTACATCAAGTACTTCAACAAAGAAAGAAGGCAGTAGACTCTGACTTAAGACATCTATAACACATATAACTTCACCACCACATCCACTCACACAACCACATTTTCCTCAACCACGCATTACACAGATACACACAGTAAACCAGCCGTTGTGCATACCCAACCCGGAGACAAGCCCGTTCCATCCCCTGAAATTCACTCCCCCCCCCCTTTCACAACGTTAACAATGCTCTCACACTCATACTACGGTACCCTGCTGAAAAAGCCTGGTCCCAGCGACTTCCATATATTTCCGATTATAACACAACGTTCTATAAATGGTCCCCGCCAACACCCTTTTGCGCACCTCCCAATCCCATTCCTTCTCATTGCCCAGGATACAAAAACAAAATCCGCAATTATATACGTGATTGCACGTTGCACAGGCGCCTCGACGCCTCCCACGTCCAAACTTAACGCCCTCAATACTAATATCCCGCCTCCTCCCACTGTCCTCAGAACCTTACCCATCCATTCCCTGATACTCCCCAAATTATCACAAAAATACACTACATGAAACGCAGTCTCCTCATCCCCGCACACCCGACACGCGCCCTCCACCATCAACCCTCTTTCCTTAAGTGCAGCACCCGACGGCAGTATACCATGGAGGAAAACGGAAAAAATACCTCTCGCACATTTGGACGCACGCGCATCAACCGTAATCTTTCCATATATCCTTCCACGCATACATAGGGTAGATACTCTCAGCCTTCACGACTACCTTCGTCCTTACAACACGCTCCAAAACACCCACTCGAACTTTATTAGGGTCCCGTACATGCAGCAACGCCCGCAACACGTCTTCACACACTTTCATCTCCGACCCTCCCCACCACATTCGCACCTCTTCATGCAAGCCATTCACGCCCCTCCCTGCATGACCCCGCACACGGCGTAACCCCCACTTCAAATAAATGCACTTGACTCTTAACCGTAAATCAATCAACCCCAATCCTCCTCTGTTGACCGGTAAAGTAACCACACTCCTACTCAACCATTCACACCCGGAACCCCAAAGAAAATGGAAAACCCTCTTTAACAGCCTCGTAACATCCGGACCTGCTAACGGATTATACCGCAGCCACGTGCCAGACTTTACTGTATAACAACACATTCACAACAATCGCACGCTGATGTACTGTCAAATGAGTTGGTCTCAACCCATCCAATCGCCCCACCACTCGATCCACAACAAGTCCAGAATTAACCATCCTCGCCTCTCTCGCACTACGCATATACACTATTCCACACACTTTTATCCTGTCCACCATATTCCAACGTACATTCCTTCCCAACTCTCTCTTCCCACCCAATCTCCTAAGACCAGTAATTTTGATTTTTCCACATTAACTCTTAACCCGGTAACCCCGCGAAATTATCAATAACATCTCCAACCGCACGTAAACTCCTCTGCGTTCGCACGAGTATTGTCGTGTCATCCACATACCCTATTATTCCCTGCACTCCACTTCCTACTCCCCAATCCACCTCCATACACGCTTCCACCTTTCTATAGAAAGGGTCTGTTAAACAGGCAAACAACAATTGAGACAGGGGACAACCCTGCCTAATACCCCGACCCATGGATACCCACTTCCCCAATTTCCCATTTACTTGTACACACACTCCCACACCTGTATACAATGTCTCTGCCCAACGTACCACCTCCTCCCCAAAAACCCTGCCTCCTTAATATATACCACAACACCTCACGTTCTACACTATCATACGCCGCCTGCCAATCTAACGCTAAGACACCCCCCCCCTGCTCCCTCCCGACCCTTCCACAAAATTCTTTATAATACTATGCCCGTCATACATCGTCCTCCCAGACACACCATATTGTCCTCTCGCAACCACTCTATCCACCACACACTTCATCCTATTTCCTAAAATTTTTGCAAAAATCTTATAATCAGCACACAGCAATGATATTATCCTAAAGTCCCGCACCGTGTCCTGTTTCTTACCTTTTGGCACTAAAACCACAACCGCAGTTCCTTGCAAACCTGCCCATCCTCCCCTCCCTTTTCATCGTATTCATTAGTTCTACTAAGAAGGACTTCAACACATTCCAATGGCTCACATAAAACTCGCAGGGCAAGCCATCCAGACCTGGAGCCTTACCCCGTGCCATCCCCTCCAAAGCCTCCACACCTCCCCTTCTTCAATATCCCCCCCCAACGCCATGCGATCACTGCTACTTAGCACACAAGATACATTCTCCCCAACCTCCCGAAAGCCTCCCCATCCACTCCTACACTCAGTAAATTTTTTCCAAACCACCTATCAACGTAATCACTCATTGCCTCCGTTGTTCTTAACTCATGTCCCGCCCTATATCCACCTAAGTCCTCATGTACCACCAGCCTATCAATTTCCATAGCCATACGTCGCTGCCTCTGTCCCCTTAACACACAGGCCGATGGTCGGTCACCCCACACCGCCTCTTCAATTCCACCCTGCACTCTCACCGCATCAAATCTATCATTCTGCAAATCACGAATCCTTCCTTTTAACAACTCGATTTCCTCCATGGGATACTGCCCTGCCTGCACGCCCCTCTCATAACAACTTTGCAACCTACCCTCGAAATACTGCTGCAACCCGTACGTCATCCAACCTGGTACTTTCCCCATCGCACATAAAAACTGCCGGATCCTCTCCTTAGCTACCCCATCCCACACCCCAGCAAGTCACCCACATCCCTACCCTCTCCCCACAAATTCTCCCACATTGTCCTAAAATCTAACCCGCCTCCTCCACCCCAAGAAGTCTCACATTTAACTTCCAATACCCTGGATACCTCTTAGGTAAGCTGGCCCAAGTCAAGTCCGTATAAACAGCTCTATGATCCGTGTAAACAGCTTCCACCGTACGCACACACATCACTCGCACACTTCTCGTCACATATAACCTATCGAGCCTGGCCGCGTATCCCTGTCTATGAAACGTATGCTCAACCATTAGGTCCCCACCTCCAATAACATCCCTTAACCCCACGCCCAGCAAAAGATCCTTAGGCTAACCAAAAAACACCCTGCCCCCCGTGGCTCCACATCCTTTCTACGTACTATACAATTCCAATCACCGCCCATGATTGTTACCGAGGGAAGAGATCTCAAATAATAAACCAAAACATCACGCACAAATTCATTCTTCACCCGTACATCACGCTCCGCCGGCGCATACACACAAACCACTGCCAGTCGCTCACCTCTCCACCATCCATCTACCGGAGTACCCTACCCTCCTCCCTCCCTCACATCTAATTACAACAAACGGGCTTGTCTCCCGAATCAGAATTCCAACCCACCTTTCAAACGGTCCGAATATGCCACAAACACACGATATCCGTCCACATTCAAATCCCGACCCGCCTTAAAGTTATGCTCCTGCATGAATACAATATCTATGGCATGACGCCTCAGAAACCCTGGAGCCACAAACGCTTCACATTCATACACAACCCATTTACATTCACAGTCATACACCTGAAAACCTTCTTAAGGGGTTTTACACGCTGCCCTGTAACTCCTTTCATAGACACGTCACCAGCCTTCCTATTTTTCCCACCATGCTCACCACAGTGAGCTCTATTCCCTCCCCGGTCGAACACCTGACCGGACACACCTGTGGCGCCTCACTCACCACATCAGCCCACGGTTTCTTCCCCGGTCTTTGCGCCGGGGTCAAGACATCATCGGAATCAGAGTGCGTTGCCGCCCTCTTCCGCCGAACACTCTCTGCATCCATGGTCTGGTCGGGGGATGCCTCACAATGCACCTCCGCCGCCACCTCGACCACGGTCACCATTCCCGTAGAAGAGGCACTGCAGTCAGCTGGCTGTCTCTCTCTCGTCCTCACTCTCCTCAGGTCCCACCACCGATTGTACATCATCTCCAGCTCTCTTCGTCTCCAAAAACTTTTCCGTCAACTGCTCCAGAGCCACATCCTCTGCTCGTTCTCCTCCACTCAACTTGGTCTCCCCTTCCACCAAAGCGGAGACTGTAGATTCTACAGGCATCGATGGGCTCGACCCCACCGTCGGGAACTCTCTCTCCACCTCCTCACTCCAAGACGAACTATGGCCCTTTACAGGCGTCCCGCTGGCAGGCCCCGCCTTCGGGTCAGGCCCTCGCTCCGTCCTTCTGTCTGCAACCTGTCGTTGCTGCTGCCTCTCACACTGTGCTGCCATATGGTCATAAGCACCACATAGCCTGCAGGTCTTGCGCTGCCCTGCGTAATACACCATCACTTGCGTCCTAAAGTCGTCCAGGATGACAAACGACGGGATGGGATGCCTCAGCGTCATCTTTAGGTTGAACGTACCCTCCGGCCAGCCGGCGTACGCCCCATCCACCCATGGTACCTGCCATTGCCAGATGCACAGTACCATAACGTTCAAAAACGTTCCGTATATCTGCCTCGTCAGCTTCGAAAGGCACGTTGCGTACCTTCACCCAAGTGTAGTGTCGCGACACGTCAATTAAACGAACTCGTATTGCCGAGTTTACGTCCACACAGCCATCTTGATACTGCTCCACCAGGCGCTCATACACTGCCGTCGATCGTAGCTTAACGAATATTCGGTAAGCCCCGTTGAGCGATACTCCATACAAATCTTGATCAGCAATGCCGTATGTGTCGCGAATAATCAAAGGTAGAAGCACCTGTGCGGACTGAGGCGTAATTACACCCCGCACTAAATCAAAGCACACAGTGTTGACGCGCCTTCTGACAGTCTGCGCCATCTTGTGAAATCAATCTGCGCAGGAAGGCCTCTCAACCAGGAGCGTGTGCGCAGCACAACCTCACGGCAATAAAGCGATGAGGTCAATGCGGGCTGAGTATACGTTTGTCAGAAGGGGTTATGCTGCAAGATTAGATAGGATCTATGCAACGGAAGAAGTACGCGTGTTGGGAGTTAGGACTTTTGATGTGGGGTTTTCTGATCATAGGGCAGTTATGGCGTATCTTGATTGGGAGGGTATGGTTAGGATACAATCTGGTTTTAGGAAATTAAATGCAAGACTCGTGAGGAGTGAGGAGGTGAGTATGGCGTTTGGGGAATGGTGGCAGACTTTTTGGAATTCTAGAGAGGTGGAGTCGTGTGTCTTGGAATGGTGGGAATGGCACGCTAAGCTGGGTATTGCAGGTTTTTATAAAAGGAAGGGAAGAGAAGAGCCAGGGTGTAGGTATGGGTTGCAAAATTATTTGGAATATCAGCCAAATGAGTGTTATGAGGAAGGGGGGGGGGCGCGGCAGTATGGAAACATGGTGCAACTCAGGGACAGGTTGGCGGAGTTGCATAATGATTGATTTGATGCGGTACGTGTAAGGGCGGGAATGGAGGCTGTGCTGTGCGGGGATAAACCTTCGGGAAGTGTTTTGCGAGGTTTTAGGGTAAGGCAGAAGGATTCGACTATTTTAAACTTGGAGGTAAGTAAGGATATGGGTGGATATCATAAGGGGCAGGTACTAAATACTACAGAAGGCATGAGTAATTATGCTGATTTCTGGTTCCAAAGGAAATGGGGGAAGGGGGAGGAAGGCGATGCTATTGAGGAGGTGTGGGGGGTGGGAGAATGGGTTAGGGTCGTGTGGAGAGGAGGGCATGGGGATGGGAGGTGAGATTAGCATGGGGGAAGTTGAGGAGGCTGTGTTCAACATGAGTACTGGCAAGGCACCGGGTACAGATGGGATTTCAAATGATTTTTATAGAATTTAATGGGAGCACATTAAGTACTGTCTGGTGAGGGTCATGAACTGTATGTGACGGGAGGGACAGTTAGGACAGACAGAGCGGACGGAAGTGGTCGTATTAGTACGCAAAAAGCAAGAGGGAAGAGTATTGAGTGAGTACAGAGCTATTTCGCTAATGTGTGCCGACTACAAGATTTTCGCAAAGATACTGGGCAATAGGATGTAGAAGGTGATAGGTGGGGTTATACGTATGGGGCAGATGGGTATTCCAGGAAGAAGTATGAGAGATGGGCATGGCCGCATTAGCGATTTTTCAGAGGGTTGCAACTAGGGAGGGCTTTTGGGTATTGATTGGGAAAATGCATACGACTGTGTGGATAGAAATTTTCTGAGGGCTAGTTTGATGCATCTAGGTTTTGGCATGGGAGTAGTGAGTTGGGTTGATACAATGTATTCATCTGCAATGGTGCCGGTTCAAATTAATGGCAGGTTGGTTAGGCCTGTCAAGATGGAGAGGGGATTGAGACAGGGGTGTCCCCTGTCTCAAATATTGTTTGCATGTATGCAGCACCCATTTTATAGGCTCGTTGAGGGGGGGGTGAATTTAAATGGGGGAAGGATGGGTGTATAAATGTGGTGGGGTATGTGGATGATACCACAGTTCTGATAGCTGGGGTGGAGGGCTTGCATACGGTGGAAAGTGTTGGAGCTTTTTTGGGAGGGCGTCAGGAATGCGGGTGAACAGAGCAAAATCAAGTTTGCTGGAGGTGGGTTCCTGGGGGGGGGGCTTCGGGTTGGAGTTTGGGTGGGAAGTGGTGGTTCAGCTAAAAATTTGTGGAGTTATATACATGGCAGATGCAGAGAAGGCTAGACAGGTGAACTCGGAGGTGGTGGTGGAGAAGGCAGTAAAAAGGTTACAGAGTTTACGGGCAGGGGACGTCACCTTACAACAGCGGGCGATAATAGTAAATTCATTAGTTTATAGTAAATTGTGGAGTATGGCTGTGGTGAATCCATTGAGGGCTCAGGACGTACAGGAGATTCAGAGGAGGGCATTACGTTATGTTTGGGGTTTCTGGAGGGCATGGCTATGCAAGGAGGTGGTGATGTCAAATGTACACAGTGGAGGAGTAGGCTTTTTAGCGTTGGGGCCGAGGGTGAAGGCCCTATATGTGAAACAGAGGCTCGTTAGGGCGGCGGGGGGGAGAGGGGTTAGAGTGGGGAAAGTGATGGGGGATGTGCGGAGATGGTGGAGTGTAAAAGAATTAATTGAATGCGAGGATATGCTGAGGTTACTGTTATTGATTAGGAAGTTGGCAAAACTTAGGTTGTGGCGTTTGGTGGCGATGAGCAGGAGGCCGGAAATCATACAGGGGGTATCGGTCTATCCCTTGTATGATTGGGGGATGATATGGAATGACTTTCGAAAGCTTAAGTTAATGCCGAGAGTACGGAAGTTTGTATATAGATTTATGATGGGGATATTAGCATCGAAAGCTGTTTTGTGTTCAGTGGGATTGGTGAGGGAACCGACCTGCCACCACTGTGGTGAACCGGAAACAGCTTTTCATGCGGTTTATTTTTGCCAAGCTTTGAGAGAGGTGAGGTCATGGTTGGCGAGGGTTTTTAGGTTGATGGGTGGGGGTAACGTAGAGAGAGACCTTGAGAGCTTTAACGTTAGAGGTGAAAGGGGTCTCAAGGGAGGTGAAGGGCGATAATGTATGTGGTGGTGGATTTTCCGTTTATTTCCTGGGGAATGCGGGACACGAGATGGGGGGGGGGAGGAATTAGAATTAAGGCAATTGCAGGATGCATATACAGGAATATTAACAAGGGGATATTAACAAGGTCTTGAGGATATCTCTCCAAGAGAGAACCCGCAGTAATGGATTTAAATTAGATAAGTTTAGATTTAGAAAGGACATAGGAAAGTATTGGTTTGGAAATAGGGTAGTCGATGAGTGGAACAGTCTACCTAGTTGGGTTATTGAGGCTAGGACTTTGGGTAGTTTCAAATTTAGGTTGGATAAGTACATGAGTGGGAGGGGTTGGATTTGAGTGGGACTTGCACATCGGAGCTTGTTTCTCGGGTGGCATTGAAAATTGGGTTGGTCAAATGTTTGTTAGTTGGATGAATTGTAAAGGACCTGCCTAGTATGGGCCAACAGGCCTGCTGCAGTGTTCCTCCTTTCTTATGTTCTTATGTTCTTATGACGGTCGGCAGGAACAAACTTCTTTACGGGGGACAGTGGAGAGCTTGTTTCCCAGAGCCCTACCGTGAGATCACGGTCAGTAGACTCCTTCAATTGACGAGCTAAGTATCTATAAGGGATTGGCTTCCTTTTGTAGGAGGTTTCACAATAGTTTTCGGGGGTATGGAGTGTATAGGGGACGGTTTCAGTGAAAGATGTGAGGGTTGGGTAGGTACGTAAGGATTATGGTTGTGTTGATGTAAATGATTAGTGTGAAAGGTTCTTCCAACCCCAGGAATGTCTGAATTAGGGCCTTGTGATTAACAGGGAGTTATAGAAGGAGAGGTTATATGAAGCAATCAGGTTTAAAGATTGACTATGAAAGGTGGTATTGTTCGTATGGTGATATCAACAATATCAAGTCATTGTTGGCTGTTGGTGGCCAAGAATAGTTTTTGTATAATTAAGAATAAACTGACATGTATTATCTTGTGAACGAGGTAGGCGGATGTTGTTTTTAAAAAATGTTCTGATATTTTGTATTTTGACTTTTTGAGTGAAATGACAATGTTTCGAGATTGATACAGTCCTTGCATACGGAAACCTGGGGTTCAAGTATGTAATTGGCTTGTATGCTAAGTAATACGGATAGGATGGTTTTGTGTGGCGTATCATGTGAGGGGATGGATGAATGAAGGGTAGGGGAGTGCGTGAGGATACATAGTAGGGTTTGAGGCGGAGGTAATGTGCCCAATGATAGGGAAGTTCACTGTATCTGGTAGTCAAGTGACACTATAGTTAACATGAAAGTTGATTGTGACCGAGGTCAATTTTGTAGCTTAGTTCATATATATGTAAATTTTAGGGATTACCCCCCAAAAAAATTTCTTATATTGTAAAAGGAGGTGATAGTGTGGTGATGTGGCACCAAACCTGTTAAAGAGTTGTATTGATTGAAGGAATATTACTGAAGGAAAGGACATAGACAAACATTGTTGGTGAGAGTGGTGTTATAAATTGGGGTGAGGGGGAATAGCGTAGTGTAAACTTTGGATACTCACAGAAGAACTCCTTTGTTGGTAGTTGTGACTAGGGTGGGGTAATGCAATTGTGAAAGTGTATATAGACAATGTTAAGGCATCTGTCAGTACGCAGATACTAACAAGGTTGGATAAAAACTCTTAAATTAGCATGATATGCATGACTCTGTTTATTGATAGTTTTCATATCATGTATATGTATACTAGGGAAACGTGTATTTAGTTAAAAACTAAGTTAAAGGGGAGAGGGTTGTGCCACAATTGTGTGGCGGCAAGGGTTCCTCATCATGCATGTTGCAGGTTTTGAGTGAGTGTTATCAGAGTGTATGGGTTTAGTGTTTTTTTGGGTGGGTTGGTATGGTTTAAATTATGTTGATGTTGTCATTTGTGAAAGTTCTGACATTAGTCCATTTGTTGGACAACATTTTTATGCTTGTGTGCATTTTTGTATTGTGTAAGTTTTTAAATAAAAAAAAAATAGTTGACAATAATACTGGGCGACTTCAATATCTGGTTTCAGCAGCAACCCGGATGACACAGTTCTCAGCCACCCTAACTGACCACATACTTTGTAACCGCTCTGAGAACATTAGTCAGTCAGGCGTCATTACCACAGGTCTTAGTGATCATTTCATCATTTACTGCACTAGGAAAATCACTAGAGATAGGATAGGCCTACACAGGACAATAAAAATGAGGTCAACTAGAAACTACAGTAAAGAAACACTGGTAAATAGGCTACACAATTGTGACTGGACAGAGATAAGTTGCACGGACGTAAACGATGCCTGGGAAAAATTCAAAACAATGTTCACTACCATCCTTGATAATATTGCACCAGTTAAAGAGGTTAGGATTAAACAAAGAACTGAACCCTGGATGACTACTGAGATATTAGATAATATGAAATTCAGAGACCAGCTGCTAAAAAGATTTAAAGCAAACAGACAGGATATTGCAGCACAAAATGAATTCCAAAGGTGAGGAACAGCGTGCAGAGACTTACAAAAGGAGCAAAGGCAAAGCACTATTGCTCAAAAATTGAAGAGTATAAGCATAACCCCAAAAAGCTCTGACAACAACTAAAACAGTTGGGGTATAGCCATAACGTAATACTCACTATCGATAACGAGGTATGCCACGAAACATCTAAGGTGGCAAATTGTTTTAATTACTACTACACATCTGTTGCATCAACACTAGTAAGTAAACTACCAGCTGCATCAAATATCTTTAACACAGACTCTGATAAGTT
>NW_026470039.1:0-12437 GCF_026875155.1 Cherax quadricarinatus | reverse complement strand
CCCCTTTTTTATTTTCAATAAAATTTTGTTTATAACATCTTACCCTTTCTATTTGCTCCTTTTTTTTTTACATTGCTTCCCCCTTTCCTAACCTCTCTTTTTCTCTCCAATACTTTCCCCCCTTTGTACACTTTACTTTGAAAAACCTCCATATTTAATTTTTTTCCCCCTTACTATTTCCCCTTCTTTACTCATCATTCCACCAATCGCTCCTCTTCCCCCCGCCCCCATTTTCCTGTAACTAAAACTTCTGCTAAACACCTAACATCACTTTTTTAAACCTACCCCTATATTTTTTCCCCCATTACCTATATTCTCACTAGCCAATCTACCCCCAAATATTATTATACTTACCCTAACTGCCTCCCTCAAACAATATATATAATATATATATATTATATATATATATATATATAAAATATATATAAATTATATATTATATATATTATATAATAAATATATATATATATATAAATATATATATATATTATTATTTTATATTATTATATATATATATTTTATATATATTTATATTTATTTATATATATTTATATATATATATATATATATTTTATATATAATTTATATATTATGATTATATATATAATATAATATATATTTAAATATATATATTTATATAAATAAATATATATATATACATTATATAAATATATAATATATATATATTATATATATATAACCGGCCTGCCGTTTCCCTGAACCCTTCATAAATGTTACTTTGCTCACACTCCAACAGCACGTCAATATTAAAAACCATTTGTCTCCTTTCATCCTATATAATATATATATATATATATATATAATTATATATATATATATATATATATATATATATATATATATATATTAATATATATATATAAATATATATATATATATATATTTTGTCGTGCCGATAGGCAGAATTTGCTATCTTGGTTTAAAACAGCAACGTTCTTTCTTGCCATATAGGACAAGTGAAA
Source organism: Cherax quadricarinatus (assembly GCF_026875155.1). Classification (NCBI taxonomy): domain Eukaryota; kingdom Metazoa; phylum Arthropoda; class Malacostraca; order Decapoda; family Parastacidae; genus Cherax; species Cherax quadricarinatus. The sequence continues at coordinate 11,454 of NW_026470039.1, read as the reverse complement.
ATTTGTGGAATGCAATAATTTCGCCAAAATCATTCGGAACCAAACGAAAAAAAAATATTTCACTGTCTTTTTTTAGTATTAAATTATTGTAAACATTCTAAAATATATTTATTAGGTTAGGCTAAAAAAAATTGTTCTTGTTATAAAAGGGTTAAGGAAAGTTTTCTAAGATTTCTTTTAAGTTCAAAATTTAAAAATTTTTACTTATCATTAGTGAAATAAAATTATTTCAAACGTATAAGAAAAATTTTAAAAGGGACTTAATTTTAAATGAGTTCTTGCTAATTGACCAGTTTTTAACATATTCGGCAGTTAAAAACATTTATTTCTTTTTGGGGATTTCTTTCTTTTTTGGTCACCTTGCCTCATGGAGAGGGCCGACTTGTTGAAAATATATATATATTATAATATATTTTATATATATAAATAAAATATTATATATATATATATATATTTATATATATTTATATATATTTTTAATCCCAATAAGATCACAGTAAACAAGTGATTTCAAAATATGCAAACAACCATTCTAAAGAATATAAAAATTTCCCAAAGTGCTTTCGTGACTACTCACAAATAATGTGATGATAATGTGAGTATCACGAAAGCGCTGGAAATTTTCTCTATTCTTTCAGAGGGTTGTTTTGATATAAAATTATATATATATATTATAATAATATAAAATATATATATTATATATATATATATAAAAATATATATATATATATATATATATAAAATATAATAAGCGAAAGAGCAACACCAATTCGAATGGCCTGTGGGTCGAGTCGAGTGCCCAGGGAGGAATTGGAAGCAGCTGAAAGAAAATCTCCTGAGTGTGGTGCCTTCACTGCGAGGAGACGAGCTTTGTCCTTTCCTGAAGCGTTGGTGAGCATTGTGTTGGCGATTTTTTCCATGATCGGTTTGTCTCAATGGGACTGTTTGCGTTCTTTGAGAGGAGTTGGTCTACTGGAGGAGTCTGCAAGGGTGTCCCACCGAATCACTGCTTAAGTAAACCTGGGAGCTTGAGCTCCTACCACGTCTCTCAAGCGTTCGGGGACAATTTTCTTGACAAATGCACTGGAAGCCAAACACGAAGAGAGAAAAGCAGGTAAAGCAACATGTGTTGCTTTGCGCACCCCTATACCTCCCAGTCGCACTGGGAGGGTTGCCTGATTCCATTGCTGATCCTCTAGTGACAGGTTCAGTGCCTTCTTAAAGGTTGATCTCAAGTGTGCCTTATGTTAGTCGAGTGTTGGGTTGTCAAAAGAGGGTGCACACCTCAGGAAGTGAGTCTTGGCATAGTAAGACACCTTGTGAGGAGATACAGAGCATCATGGGCATCAAGATCGCTTATTCTCTCCTCCATTCTCATCAGGTGATTCAATTTGTCCTTGAGGACAGTGTCGATGGCCTGGTGACCCAGCGGTGCTCCCAAGAGTGTACTGTTGGACGGAGTGGTAGTAGAGACTTCTGGGAGGATTCTTCGCATGGCATTGATTGTTTCCTGGGTTTACTGGATGATTTCACACTTGGAGGGATTGAGGATGAAATTCCCCAAATCTTCTCCCTGGGTTTTTTTACCAGTTGTAGGTCCTCTAACAGGGACTTTTCAGTACCTGCCATAGTGCCATCATCCAGGTACCAGATGTTGAGCTCGCTGCATAGGCTTGACGTTAGTTCTCTTACTGCCAAGCAGAAAAGAAGTGGAGAGAGTGGGTTACCCTGCTGAACACCCTCTGATGAGAGAATTTCATGTCCTCCAAACAAAAGAATTGAGGGTTTGCTGTAGCCGGCTGAAATGAAGGGAAAAAGACTGGGGAACCGATCCCGAACAGCTGGCAAGACTACATCTCTCTTCACCATATTAAAGACATTTCTAAAATCAAGTTTCACTACGGCCTTGTCTTCTAATAGGTCCCTGATGTAGGCCATTGCAGCAAGGACTGCGGCTTCACTGCCTTGAGAGACCCCAAAGCTCAGTTGGTGTGGCTGGAGTAAACTGGCAGCTTCTAGGCGAATATTTCGTACTGCTGCTTTGGCAACGGGATGGCGACGAGTGTTAACAGCAGCAATGGGTCTGATTCCCCCATCATTCTTCTTCAACGCACACAGTGAGGCTCCAAAAAAGAAAGGTTTAATTTCTTTTGGGATTCGCCCAGCCAGGCAGTTGTTGACGAAAGTTGTTAACTCGGTGAGAAGAATTGATGCAGATGCACCGAGTACTGGATTTATCATCTCTTTGAGGTGCTGAGGTCGAATTCCAGTGTAACCTCCTGCAGATCCTGCAGGAAATGACACAATAGCCTTATAGACTTCTGATTCAGGCAAAATTAATTGTTCAGTGATGGGGTCTTCATCAGGGTTGTTGTTGTTGATTTTGGTGTCCCAGGTTGGATGCTTGTTTCGTAGTGCTTGGGCCGTGGTCTCATCTTTGGGAGCTACAGTGTCGTCACTTGTAATTATTCTGATTGCTCCCACTGAGTTAACTTCTTCGATTTTTTTTTTTGCTAACCTGTGCGCAAGTTTTCTCGTTTTCATTCGAAGTTTTCTTGGGGTCTACCTCTGTGATACCTGCGATGATGGGGCAGAGGGACACAATTATGCGTTCTTGGGTAGTTGCGCACTGCCTTGATGACTGATGTGGTTAGCAGTTTTCCTCGTCTTTCAGGAACTGCAAGACAGATATTGCCGAACAGGAGTAGGTTGCGCCATGCTTTGATGGTGCCTCGGGCTTCTGAGTTAGTGGAACTTCCATTCACCTGCTGTATATGGGCGAGCCGCTTTATGGATGTGGGATAGGGTACTGCTAGCAGTGGATTTGAATGCCAATAGAAGGTTATCGAAAGTGAGGAGGTTGCCATTGGAATTGTCATCTGCCTGTGGAAGCTGTGGGCTGCTCTCTGCTGGTGGCATTTGTGATCCCGCACATCCATGGTGTGCACGAATAAGGCCATCCCTCTTGCATGCTCGAAACACTCCATAATTTAATGTATTTTGGACCATGAAATGACTGAAGTATTAACAACTTGGTTATGAAGGAATATATTTGGAGTTATGGGCATATGGTTAAGGTTACACCTTTGCAAATGCCACTGTAGCTTTAACCTGTAAAATCTCAAAAAAAAAAAAATCATTAAACAGTGCTGTGACAGGACGATGTGTACCAGAGAGCAGCTACATATATTTTGATGAGAAATAATTAATATAGCCAGTACAATGGTTTAGTTATTATATCTTAATATGTATCTTGTACATGTTATTTCCAGGTGTAATTTACCTGGAAACTAGAAATAATGATTCTTTGACTGTAAACAGTAGACAAAAGCCTCCCTGAATTAGTACTCATATACATATAAATACAATTTTGCTTACCATAATCTGTTGAAAAACTAAATTCACAAATTGAATAGCTTTGCTTGTTACATTTCTGTGTTAAAGTAAGCACTCATCTGGGAGATTTCCATACACGGGCCACCCCCCCTACTTATTTTTGAGCGAAAATCCCCCCAGAGAGAAACTCCATTGGAACTCTTCCCGATGAGTATGGAATATACCGTTATTCTATCCTCTTGCCTCCACCCAGTACGTGTTTTTGGGCTGTGTCTCCTGCAATGTTCCTCAAAATTTAAAAAATTTATTTATACATTTTTTTTTAACAATTTATGTAATGAACCCAAATGCTTTAAATTCATTCTGGTAAATAGATTTTGAGCTTGATCCCGTTTTGGAAACATTTTAAAAATGGACTTAACAAATATCCCCGACAAAACTGACTTTTATTTACCACAAAAATAATTTGGCAATATTAAAAAATTTGGGGAAAAAAAGGGGGTCAAAAATTTGATTTAGGGGAAAATTTTTGTATTGGGGGTTAAGAAAATAATGAGGGGGGTTTTTAAAAATTTTGTTTTTTTTTGAAGTGGAGGAAATATTTTTTTTACATAATAATTATTAAAATAAAAGGGTTTTAAAGGGGTTTGGTTGTGGAAAGGGGATTTAGTGGAGTAGTGGAAAGGGAATAGTGGGTTGGGTTTTGTTTTGGGGGTTGTTTTTGAATATTGAAAATAAATAAATGAGTTTAATGTAATTTTTTTGAAAAGTTTTGGGAAGTGGGTTTTTTGGGGTAAAAAATTATGGGGGGAAGGAAATGGGGGTTTTTATGGTTTCAGAATTTGAGTAGGTGGAGAATGCTGCATTGTGATCTACCGGGGGGGTTTATAGAAGTCTTGTTATTTTGGCAGGGGTTTTGGACAAGTTGTGAGTAGCCCTTTCTGCGGGGCGTTTTTCATCGCTATCCCACATAAAACATAGAACAATGCAAAAGGGGCACTACAATTTTGCCCAATACCCCTGCCAACTACCCAAACTCTAAAAACCCCACCGGTATCATAAGGGGGCAGCATTCTCCCCCTGACCTCAACATTCTGAACATACTTAAATACTCCCGTCCCTTCCATCCCAGGAGACTGTTTGTGCTTGAAAAAGCCCCGTGGGGCGAAACTTTTCAAAAAAGGGGAATCACATTAAACTGTTATTTTTTTGTTTCCATTGTTTTGGGGTATTTTTTTACCTTTTAAATTTTCTCGTTAATCCCCTTATGAAGGAATTACATGTGACGAGAAATTTTGCTTTTGATACAAAAAAGCCCCGAATTTTGATTCAAAGGGAGGATACAAATAAACCCCAGGAGGATTTGGAAAATTTTAATGTTTTGGTCGAAAAAAGGGGCAGATGAAGCTGACGGGGGACATGTGTAAATCCTATCCTGGGTAAAATGAACTTGATCACACAGAATGTGAAAAAAAATTTGGGAGCGGAAACAAAATCAAAACCCAAGACAACAGTGCTTAGTGGTGCAATAAGGCTTACAGATTACAAGGATTTATTTTAAGGAATATAAGTAACAACGTGTATATTGCAATGGTATACAATCCGCAGGTGGTAAGTAAGCACATGGGCAAGAGTTAGATAATTTATTCTCAAATATTTCACTAAAACATAGGCTTTTTTATCGAAGCGCTAGATATGTGAAGACAATTTTTCAGTCCTCAGCCTGGAGAAGAACTTTGTTCGATATTTTGGGTGGCACTGTATTCAGAGTCGTTTTTAACTATTGCAAAAAAAAACGGGTATTAAGTCTAAAATAACACATTGTCTGGGTAAATTTTTCAGAGGGGGAGGGAAAAAATTGTTTTCAGGCGTCATAACCGTCCCCCGGCTTGGATAGGGACTAGGGAAGTTTAATTTGGGGGGGAAAATTATTGGGGCCACAAGGATTATAACAAAAATTTCTAAGGACTTTAACTTTGTAGATTGATTAAAATTCCTTGACTGGGAATTTATCTAACGAGCTCTTAAGGGGAGGATTGTTTTAAAAGCATTTTGTTACAGAAACTACAAGGGAAAAATAACCTCTTGATTTTGGTTTTGGCCAGAAGTAAACCTTTGTTAATAATTTTGAATTTTTAAAAAGGAACTTTGCATTTAATGGAAATGATATAGGGTTAAATTATAACCCTCCCAGATTTTTGCTTTTGATTACATGGGCTTAGAAAACACTTTTTATTTGGGCGGGGAACAAGAGAGCTATCATCCCGACGCTTTCTGAACACTATATAAGAACATTCCATATAAAGAAATAAGATCGAATAGAAATGACCGGAAATAGATGAATAATAGGCTCAAACATCTTTTATGGCATCTAAAGAGGTGAGGGTCAACTTAAGAATCAATATATTCATATTAAGAGGGAGGTTAAAAAGAGGGATAAGAAAAGCTAAACGGGACTGTGAAATTTAAGTTGCTAGGGATTCGAAAACTAACCTGAAAGGTTTCTTCCAGGTGTATGAAACAAAAGTTTGAGAAAAGATAGGTCCCCTTAAAAATAACTCTGGGCATCTTACTGGAATGGAGAATGAAATGTGCTCGATTTTTAATAATTATTTTCTCTTGGTTTTCGCACAGGAGGACACAAACAATATCCCAATAGTTAATTTTTATAGTGGGCCTGAAGAAGATAAATTATGTAATATTACAGTCACTAGTGATATGGTTATCAAACAGATAGACTGATTGAAACAAAATAAATCCCCGAGCCCTGATGAGCTTTTTTCAAGGGTTCTTTAGGAGTGAAAATGGAACTCTGTGAACCATTGACTAATATTTTTTATTTATGTCTTCAAAGTGTTGTGTTGATATTGTAATGGCCAATGTAATTCCTATTTTTAAAGCAGGAGACAAATCGTTTATCTGCCAAATTACCCCTATAAGCCTGACCTCAATTGTAGGAATTCTTGAGCCAATTTATATTTGATTTTATAAGAAGCCATCTGGATAAGCATAATTTGATTAATGATACTCAGCATGGATTCACGAGGGGCCGTTCCTGCCTAATAAATTTTGAGGCTGTTGATCACGATAAAGAATTTGATATTGTTTATTTAGATTTTAGTAAGGCTTTTGATAGAGTACTGCACCAGAGACCGTTAAAGAAAGTGGCAGCTCATGGCACTGGGAGAGAAGTGCTGTCATGGATTGAGTCATGGCTCACCAATAGGAAACAGAGAGTGTGCATAAATGAGGTTAAATCTGAATGGGGATCTGTAACAAGTGATATTCCACAGGGATCAGTTTTAGGCCCATTGTTGTTTATAACGTATATCAATGACCTTGACTAGGGAATTTCTAGTGATATGAGCAGGGGTGTTAATGTTGCAGTTTAAAAACTGTAGTGTAAAGCACCCTTTTGGCAAGACAGTGATGGAGTGAATGATGGTGAAAGTTTTTCTTTTTCGGGCCACCCTGCCTTGGTGGGAATCGGCTAGTGTGTTAATAAAAAAAATAATAATAATATGAGCAAATTCGCTGTTGACACGAAGATAGGTAGAATAATTGATTCACACGTTGATGTCTCGGAACTTCAGAAGGATTTAGACAAATTCAGTTCGTTGTACGAAAAGTAGCAGAGGCAGTTCAATGTACATAAATGCAAAGTTATGAACCTCGGGAATGTCCATAACCCTAACGTTTATAAACTTAATTATGTAGAACTTAGCCACACAGATTGTGAAAAGGCTTGTGGGTTATGGTAAGCAGCAGTCTTAAACCAAGACAGCAATGTTTCAGCATATGTAATAAGGCAGACAGATTATTGGGATTTATGTCAAGAAGTGTAAGCAACAGAAGTCCAGCGGTTACACTACAGCTTTATACATCAATAGTAAGGCCTCACCTAGATTATGCAGCTCAGTTCTGATCTCCATGTTATAAAATGGACATAAATTCTCTAGAAAACATTCAGCGAAGAATGACAAAATTAATACATAGCATTAGAAATCTTCCGTATGAAGAAAGATTGAAGTCCCTTAAATTACATTCAGTTGTAAGATGAAGAATGAGGGGAGACCTGATTGAAGTGTATAAGTGGAAGATAGGTATTAATAAAGGGGATATTAACAAGGTCTTGAGGATATCTCTTGAAGAGAGAACCCGCAATAATGGATTCAAATTAGACAAGTTTAGATTTAGAAAGGATATAGGAAAGTATTGGTTTGGAAATAGGGTAGTCTGCTTAATAGGGCAATTGAAGCTAAAACCTAATTTAGGCTGGTTAAATACATAAGTGAGAGGGGTTGGATTTAAGCGGGACTTTCATATGAGTTAATAGATTTATCAAAGCTTATGACTTGGGTAGCAGTGAAAATGAAGTGGGCAAATATTGTGTTAGTCGTACACAAATAACTCGCACATAAAAGAGAGAAGCTTAAGACACATGTGCGGCGTCTGGTTGTCTTTGTTGTGGACGTTTCGCCATCCAGTGGCTGGCTGGATGGCGAAACGTCTACGATAGGGATGCCCGGGTGTTGCTCATGTGTCTTAATTTCATCTTGTCGGTATTATATACCATTCTTGTACTACTACTACTACTACTACCACCACCTCTTCCTGCCTATATATAGCCGTCCTGCTCCACTTCTGGTTAGTGTGACTTTGTCAGTGGTCCAAGTCGGTCCGAAACGTCGTCGTAAGCTTCTCTCTTTTATGTGCGGGTTATTTGTGTATCGTTCCAGTCACGGTATTGTGCATTTTTTTGTTATGTATTGTGTTAGTGGGTTGGATTTATGAAGGAGCTGCCCAATATAGGCCAACAGGCCTACTGCAGTGTTCCTCCTTTCTTATGCTCTTATTTTGATCGCATAGAGATGCATGTCTAGTGGATAGCGCATTATTACGCCTTTTGTTACCCGTTCTGTGGATTTTAGTTCTACTAGAACAAGTAGTGATTCGTGGTCATTCACCTCAATACGACTCCATGTTTCGGGGAGTTAGAAAAAACTTCCCTTTCGGATTTGGGGACACTGATATCTTCAGGCCGTATTTCTTCTCTAGGTGTCCTTTGTTTATCAATCTGAATTTGTTTGCATCGCTGTCGCAAGAGTCCATCCAGTGAGTGATCTCGCAGCTTGTTTGCCAGAATTGCGCCCCACATTTCCAAATCAGAGTCCATGGCTTCTTCCGAAAGGAAGAAGCCATGTGATTGTCTCATGACTGTGTCTGGGTTTGAGTCTACAGATATGTAACAATATGTACAGTGACAGGAGTCAGGTGGGAGGTCGTGTGGGTAGTACCTGCCGCTACATATACTCGCGAAACCAGAAGGGCAGGGGGCGGGTCAGACGTCAGACGTCCTGAGTGCCAAGAATGGATTAAATGGATTTGAGTCAGCATGTCCTCGTCATAGGGCTGCCGCCACCATAGTGCTGTAAACAGTACTCCACTTGACCTAAAGAAGACTCACCGTGCCCTTGTCATAGAGCTGCTCCTGCCATAGGGTTGCTCCTGCCATAGGGATGTAAACGGTACTTCACTTGACACGAATGCTCACCGTGTCCCTGCCATAGGGATACGGTGATTACGATCTGATGACTCACGAAATCGTAATGACACGATTGCAAACAAACCATAATACGGGCGGGGGTTAGAACCCGCGATCAGAGAGTCTCAAAACACCAGACCGACGCGCTAGCCACTGTGCTCACTAATGCATTTGTGGTGTGGTGTTTTTTTACGAACTGATTACGAATATCTTTCGTGGTTAACTGTTTCAAAAGCTACTCGTTGAAAAGCATATGTCATACTGAGTGAGCACCTTAACGCACAACAGTTGCCTGATGAACACCTTGTACACACTGTACATCGTCTATACAGATTGTTGAGTCAGTGTGTCTTCACAGTATACAGTTGTGTTCATGTAGATGATGCTGATAAATCCGACGCTCTAGGTTATGGCAAAATTGCTGTCGTTCGTTCTGTTCAAAAGCTGGTACCTCCTCCAGCGTTATCTATGCCATTGGCTTCCATCTCATTCCCTAAATGCAGTTTTTTACTGTCTTTTGCATCAGACATTTTTTGTCCCCCCCAGTTTTCCCTCAATGATCCACCAAAAAAGTATCCAAAGACCTATTCCTATACTTGACCAGAACCGTATTTAAAAGCAAAATCTCTCTCGCCCTTTCTAGGGCTCCTATTGGGGGGCAAGAGTGAAGTCAGGGGTTTAGGTTTTTTTCCAAACAAGGGAAAAAATTCTCGAAAAGGTTTTGAACTTCTCCCAAACACTGTGTCTGGAGGAATCGTTTTGCGACTTGAACTCCCAATGGTTACATTGACCTATCACATAATTTCTCCTTATTTAAAACCTATATCAACATCCTCAGTTTTCCCAGAATTTTCCGAATGTCTGGGGGGAAAAAATTTTTAATCACATGATATGACAAGCCTTGTGGAATGAGGCGAAAATTTTTCCATGATAAAAACTTATTTTCATCTTGTGGTCCACTTTGGGTTTTAAACTTTTTTTTTTTTTTTTCCCCAAATAAACATCTCCTGTGTCATAAATCGATGATCTTTTTTTTTAAAACAATGAAAAATCCCTAATTCCTCTCAGTTTTCAAAAAAAGTCCCCCTAAATAAAAAATTGATTCACCATACATTTTTTCACTACTCTAAAATACAACTCAAGAAAAAACTGATTGGGAATTCAAATTAATGAAAAATATTAATCACCATATATTTTTCGTTACTAATCATAAGTAAAAAATCAGAAAATAAACGGGGAACGTATGTATGGCGTCTACTATTGTTGTTTTTTTCTTGTATTTGACGGATTTTATCATCAGACCGCTCGTTGACAATATATTTACAGGTTGCCTAACACGTGGGTTTTATTTAGTATTTGACAATCTGTCACTGTAAATTTTTCCATTTCAGAATGTTAAGAAATTTTGAAAGGGTAAAAAGTTTGTAGAACAATTCAAATCCTGGTATATTAAAAAAAAAGCTTTAGAACAAACAAAAAGCTTACGGTTATATCTGTTTCAGAAATTAGAATTAATTATTTAAAAATGTCACGGGGAAAGGGGCATCCAAAAGAACAAAATATTGGAAAAAAAAATTGGGTGGGTTGAGTTTTTAAAAAGGGGAATTTTTTAAAGAATCCTCAATAAAAAAATGGGAATAACTCTCCAAACCCAAATCATTTGGGCGATACCAAATTTTCCCAAAGAAGAGACAGTTTTTGGGGGGTGGGGAGTCAAATTTTACACCCCAGCAAGCACCCGGTAAGATAACCTATAATTTGAAGATAAAAAAAGAAAGTCAGAGTGAAAATGCTTACAAAATGGGAAGGGAGTAGGCTAGGAATCAATTAAATATAAATTGATAAAATGAAGCAAAAACAAAATGACTGAAAAGGAAGGAAACTGAAGCAAAGGAGCTTATTTAGCCCACCGTATTTTTAAAAATAGGGGGTTCACATGACTTTTGTAAAAATATTAAAAAAGGAACAAACATTGAAACCCAAAAGGGAAAAGAATATCAAAACAAGACGAATTATCACCCCTAACTAAATAAGTGAAGATATTTTTTTAGTTTTTTCATTTGATGGTGGCTAGACACCCCAAGACCCCGACACAAAGACTGTGCCTCATCATGAGTCTTTTCTGAAAGTTGACCACCAAAACCATGATCTTCCAGCAGTGTAAAAGGACGTCGCTTCCCCCACGCCCGTGAAAAGCTGAACGTCATCCCACGCCAAAGGGAAAACTGAAACTGTCATCCACGCCCCGTGAAAGCTGAGCTGTATCCACGCCAGTTGCACTGCCTGTAAACAATTAGTAAAACCATAAAAAATTTTTCTTTAAATCAAATAACCCATGTGTTTTAAATTTCTATTATAAAAAACCACCATACACATATAAAACTATTATATAATAAAATATATATATAAAATATTTTTAAATATTATAATATATATATATATATTATTATATATTATATTATAATATTTTATATATATATAATTATATATATAGGGGAAAACCCCTAGGGACCCCATCCCCAGAGAAGACAAAAACGTACATCAGGGAAAACCAAGGTTCTCCCAACTGTTTG
>NW_026470038.1:0-12182 GCF_026875155.1 Cherax quadricarinatus | reverse complement strand
TATCATGCCGTAAAAGTCAATTAAATCAGTCCACGTACCAAATTCGTTTACTGACTGAAAGACAAACCTACCTTTGGAATGCGTTTGTTCTCACAGCTTGTATCTGAGATTTGTCAAAGTGCTACGAAATGTGAAGTTCAGATTAAGTTCCTATAGATCCTTGAATTACTTATTAACGTAGCCGAGCGGTCAGGCACTAGTAATTCTGTCACTCCCATCTGTGTTCCACCTACACCTTCAGACTTGCAAGATAGTGTTCCATTGCCTAAAGTGTCTGAGGACACTCAGACTGCCTTGAGTGCACAGCCTATCCCTGTAATGACTGCTAGTTTGAGTAGTAGTTTCTCCACAGGTGAATTAGTAAATGAAGTGATAAGCCTATACAGGCAGGTGCCAGAAGTCGCCAGAAACTTACCACAGGTCAGCTGTTTTAATAATCTTCCTGGCCTGCTAGTGTACTCGCAAATAATCTAGTGATAAAAGTGAATAGCAGAATACAGAGCTGTAGTAGCAACTAACCAGCATTATAATGGTACTTAGTGGAGTGGAGTGACTTTCATTAGTTTCCTTTTTCTTGAAATACCAGATGTATACTGTGAATTTCATATAACCTGTAGTTACCAGCGGTCGCAATATACACAACGAGAAGCAATTATTACTACAGAAAAAGCGTCCTTCCTCCAAAATTTCCACCAGTCAACTATTGTGATAATATAGCATTCATTGTGGTGGAGACGAAAAAAAAAATAGAAAAGCTAGATACAGCGATTGATAAACAAGGGTTGAGGAACGACCGTTCGTCACTGTAGGAGCTGCCAGAAATCACCGGTTTCTTCAACATGCAAGTTATATTTTTGTATCAATCAAATCACATATTACTCGGGTAGATAATTTCCAGTAGATCCTTCATGTGCTAGCTCAAATCACCGACCAGTATGTTTTAAATAAGTGACTAACTGATCAAATCAGATCGACTGGTCCGAACCCTTGACTGGTCCGAACCCTTGACTGGTCCGAACCCTGGACTGGTCCGAACCCTTGACTGGTTTCAACCGGATTCGTTGGACAATAAAGCAGACTGTAAATGGACGGGGTTGTAGCCGCCCTTATCAAACACAAACAATAAATATAAATCAGGAACGTGCACGGTAAGCTGCCCAATATACAAAAACAGAAACAGAAATACAAATATTAATAGAAAATTCAAGAGGTTGCTAGTAGAATTACAGTAAATCAACCATTCAAATCATTATGAAGCTGTGTGTAGTCTGCAGTCAGTCAAACAAACGGGCTTCCACATGGATAAATTGTCATTTTCGTGGAAATTGGTGTCACGCCCCTTGTGCAGATATCCAAGAACTAGCTACAAGCAGTATTAAAACAGGGAAGTGTTTTTGGGTATGCCCAAATGAGATAAATCTGTGGACTAAAATCACAAGGGTATTAAAAGAGGATAACATCAAAGCTGCTTTCATAGAAAACCTGGAAGCTTTCTACAACAGATGGGAACATAAAAAGTCTGGGCTGAATGGTACTGCCCTTGATACTGGCCATGTAGTCAGAAACTGTAAAAGGCTGGAGGTGAAGTCCTGGTAGTCAGTAAATGTGGGGCTGATAGTGCTGTCCTGGGAGACAGTAATGGTGAAGCTGGAGGTGATGTCCTGGGAGACAGTAATGGTGAAGCTGGAGGTGCTGTCCTGGGAGACAGTAATGGTGAAGCGGGAGATTTTGTCCAGGTAGTCGGGAATTATACGCAGGAAGGAATACATATAAATGACCTCGTAGGGGACAGGAGCCATAGTGGGGAAACAAGTGTAGTCAAAGATAAGATAAAACCAATATTGCAAACTAGAAATACAACAGGAAATAGCAAACAAGAGGACTCCACTAGCAATAGTGAGGATATATTACCAAAAACAACTGGTGGGAGCTCCGTTGTTGGTGCTAGGGAGGATAGGAGTAAGACAGGGAAACATGCACCAACAGGAATACAGTCACAGAAACCCAAGGCAAACGGAAACCAAGCCTGTGCACATACTATGCACTTGGTATCTGCAGACATGGAAATCTGGAAAAACAGATGGGACGTGCAACTAGACCACCCTAGGAAATGCAATGCCCATATGACAACAGGAAAATGCAAACTCCCTTCCTGTAAGCTTTTTCACCCTGAACTGTGTACTCTTCAGTACAGGAAAGATTGTGCTATAACTTAAATTGCCAGGTATACCATCTAAAGGGGACAAAAAGATACAAAACATCCAGGCCATGGGAAAACTGGGTAGCCACAGCCACTCAAGAGGGAGAGGTTTTTTAGTGCCAGGAAGGAAAAAAAAACTGGCAGGAAATGGCAGAAATCGTACACCAAATCCAGTCATTCCTGGAGTGGAACCACAGTCGATGGCCTCCACTTCAAACCAACAGATACAGATACTAATGCCAGAAAAAAAAATCCCCCCCCCAGTACCAACAATACCACCAGCCCGATAACATTCTTCTTTGCAAATATACAGGGTCTAAAGCCAACAACAAACAACAAAATACCTTTCATCCGTGGACTGCTTGCAGAGGCAAAGGCAATGTTCGCGGCTTTCACTGAGACCCACATAAAGGATCACTTGGACAACGAAATATGGATCCAGGTTACAACCTATACAGATGTGACAGAGTGAACAGGCAAAAGGGGGGGGTTGGCCTGTACATTGCAGAGTCACTTGTTTGCACAGAACTGCTTAATGCCTCAAATGATGTAGTGGAAGTTTTAGCAGTAAAGGTCGAGAAATAAAAACCTAGTCATTGTGGTAGTTTTCAAGCCTCCGGATGCAACATCCCAGCAATTCCAGGAACAGCTGTTAAAAATTGAGCACTGTCTGGAAAATCTTCCAGCTCCTGCACCCAACATCTTGCTCCTGGGGGATTTCATCTTAAGGCACCTAAAATGGAGGAATATAGCAAATAATATTGTTGCAGTAATAACACCAGGAGGCAGCTCTGATGAAAACTCACACTCACACGAGCTTTTAAATCTTTGCACAAAATTCAATTTAAACCAGCAAATAATAGAGCCTACTAGACTGGAGAATAAACTAGACCTCATCTTCACTAACATTGATGATCTGATAAGAAATGTCACCATATCAAAAACAATATACTCAGATCAAAACATAATTGAGGTTCAGACATGTATGCGTGGAGCCCCAGACCGACATAATGAGACTAGTCACGAGGGAGCATTCACCAAATTCAACTTCAATAACAAAAACATAAAGTGGGACCAAGTAAACCAAGTCCTAACCGATATAAGCTGGGAAGATATACTAAGCAACACAGACCCCAACTTAAGCCTAGAACAGATTAACTTGGTGGCACTCGATGTATGCACAAGGCTTATTCCTCTAAGAAAAAGGAAGAGTAGATGTAAAATAGAAAGAGACAGGCGCTCCCTTTACAGGCGACGGAAAAGAATAACAGAGCGGCTAAAAGAGGTCAATATATCTGAAATGCCTAGGGAGACACTGGTCAGAGAAATAGCAAGCATCGAACTTAAGCTAAAGGAATCCTTTAGGAGTCAGGAATCGCGGGAAGAACTAAAAGCCATAAATGAAATCGAAAGAAACCCAAAGTATTTCTTCTCCTATGCCAAATCAAAGTCGAGAACAACATCCAGTATTGGGACCCTACTTAAACAAGATGGGTCCTACACAGATGACAGCAAGGAAATGAGTGAGCTACTCATGTCCCAATATGACTCAGTTTTTAGCCAGCCACTAACCAGACTGAGAGTCGAAGATCAAACTGAATTTTTTATGAGAGAGCCACAAAATTTGATTAACACAAGCCTATCCGATGTTATCCTGACGCCAAATGACTTCGAACAGGCGATAAATGACATGCCCATGCACTCTACCCCAGGGCCAGACTCATGGAACTCTGTGTTCATCAAGAACTGCAAGAAGCCCCTATCACGAGCCTTTTCCATCCTATAGAGAGGGAGCATGGACACAGGGGTCGTCCCACAGTTACTAAAAACAACAGACATAGCCCCACTCCACAAGGGGGCAGTAAAGCAACAGCAAAGAACTACAGACCAATAGCACTAACATCCCGTATCATAAAAATCTTTGAAAGGGTCCTAGAAGCAAGATCACCACCCATCTAGAAACCCATCAGTTACACAACCCAGGGCAACATGGGTTTTAGAACAGGTCGCTCCTGTCTGTCTCAACTATTGGATCACTACGACAAGGTCCTAAATGCAATAGAAGACAAAAAGAATGCAGATGTAATATATACAGACTTTGCAAAAGCCTTCGACAAGTGTGACCATGGCATAATAGCGCACAAAATGCGTGCTAAAGGAATAACAGGAAAAGTCGGTCGATGGATCTATAATTTCCTCACTAACAGAACACAGAGAGTAGTCGTCAACAGAGTAAAGTCCGAGGCAGCTACGGTGAAAAGCTCTGTTCCACAAGGCACAGTACTCGCTCCCATCTTGTTCCTCATCCTCATATGCGACATAGACAAGGATGTCAGCCACAGCACCGTGTCTTCCTTTGCAGATGACACCCGAATCTGCATGACAGTGTCTTCCATTGCAGGACAACTGCAAGGCTCCAGGCAGACATCAACCAAATCTTTCAGTGGGCTGCAGAAAACAATATGAAGTTCAACAATGAGAAATTTCAATTACTCAGATATGGTAAACACGAGGAAATTAAATCTTCATCAGAGTACAAAACAAATTCTGGCCACAAAATAGAGCGAAACACCAATGTCAAAGACCTGGGAGTGATCATGTCGGAGGATCTCACCTTCAAGGACCATAACATTGTATCAATCGCATCTGCTAGAAAAATGACAGGATGGATAATGAGAATCTTCAAAACTAGGGAGGCCAATCCCATGATGACACTCTCCAGGTCACTTGTTCTATCTAGGCTGGAATATTGCTGCACACTAACAGCACCTTTCAAGGCAGGTGAAATTGCTGACCTAGAAAAATGTAACAGAGAACCTTCACGGCACGCATAACGGAGATAAAACACCTCAATTACTGGGAGCGCTTGAGGTTCCTAAACCTGTATTCCCTGGAATGCAGGAGGGAGAGATACATGATTATATACACCTGGAAAATCCTAGAGGGACTAGTACCGAACTTGCACACGAAAATCACTCACTACGAAAGCAAAAGACTTGGCAGACGATGCACCATCCCCCCAATGAAAAGCAGGGGTGTCACTAGCACGTTAAGAGGCCATACAATAAGTGTCAGGGGCCTGAGACTGTTCAACTGCCTCCCAGCATACATAAGGGGGATTACCAACAGACCCCTGGCGGTCTTCAAGCTGGCACTGGACAAGCACCTAAAGTCGGTTCCTGACCAGCCGGGCTGTGGCTCGTACATTGGTTTGCGTGCAGCCAGCAGCAACAGCCTGGTTGATCAGGCTCTGATCCACCAGGAGGCCTGGTCACACACCGGGCCGCGGGGGCGTTGACCCCCGGAACTCTCTCCAGGTAAACTCCAGGTAAACAGGGGATGCCTTGTCAGAAAACGATTACTTGAAACTAGTAATGCCATCTCTTGTTGATGTGACATGCTGTCTGCAGAAAGACGTCTCTGTTACAGCTAGTGCTCTCTCTAGAGTGTCTGTTGTTGTTCCTAATGTTCCAGATGGTGATTCCATCCTAGTTGACAGTAATCAGTGCATTGTAAGAAGTTATTTCTCGAGTAACTTTCTCATGTTGTTAACGTTTGTAAGTGTAGTTTCTTTATAGCTGATACCTCGTGTCACTGTGTGCGACTCAGATTGAATATCAGCATTGTTGACCGTGTTCATTTATTTTCTCCTGTGCTTGCAGTTTGAGATAGTAGATTCGTTCTCCCTTGCTCATATTGTGTGTTATAGCGTTAATTTTTTCAACCGGGGAGAGTCATCCACTCCACCGAGTTTGTTCATTCCTCCAGTAAGAAAGAACTGATCCCATGTGGTCTGGTGTGATTCGATTCCTGCTCCAGGAAGATCTTATTCTTACTGTGAAGCCACCAGCACCCATTAGTGACTTTGTAATGAGCCAAGAATTACTGTATTGAACAGCCGAGTTGGGTACTCAAAGTAGAAGAGTTTACCAGTTAGTAATTCCACAGTCACTAGTGAATGTAGCTCTACAGCTAGTTCATGATGCACCAGGTGTTGCACACCCTGGTATTGATCGTTCTGTGAAACAAGCCAGAATGAAATACTTTTGGCCACATATGGCAACTGACATTTCCAAGTATGTTAAGAAATGTAGTGTATGTATGCAGCATAAAGGAAATGTCAATGGTCCTAATCCAATCCAAGTGTACTCAACCACTAGCGAACCATGGGAAAGAGTTGCCCTTGACTTGTTAACCAATTTTAAATGTTCCCTCCAAGGCAACAAACATCTGTGTGTTATGGTAGACCATTTCACCAGATATTGTGAGTTAGTTCCTATTGCAGATAAGACTGCAGAGACAGTAGCTAAAGCATTTAAAGAATGCATTATCTGCAGGCATACCACCCCTAAGTCCTTAGTAACAGATATTGGAGGTGAATTCTGCAATGAGATTCTTGAAAATTTGTGTACTTTATACAAGATCTCTAAATCCACCATTGTTCCTCATCATCCTGCCAGCAATGGGTTAGCCGAAAGAACCAATAAGAAAGTACTTGATGTCCTGAGAGCCACTATCAACCCCAATAGTGAAACTTGGGATGAAGTCATACCAGATGTCCAATGTGCCATAAATTCTGCTTACAATGCTTCCATAGGTGATACTCCACATTATGCATTGTATGGTGTAGACAAGCGTTTACCCTATGAGTTGTTATATTCCACTCCGAAACCTAATTACGACCCTGATGATTTCGTAGCAACTCGTACCAGCATGGCTCAGAGTGTTTTTAGAAGAATCCGTGAAACACTTCACAAATCAGCAGCAGTATTTACTAGAGTAACTAATAGCCGTGCTAAGCCATCAAGAGTCAAAGTAGGTTCAAGAGTAATGCTGACAAATTTCAACAAAACATCCACAATGCCTAAGCTCGATCAAAAGTTTGTCAGACCTTATCGAGTTGTAGAACATATCTCTGGTAATAAGTATAAGGTTAGAGAAATTAGTACTGGTAAGTACAAAGAATCGCATTTAGATCATATGAAATTAGTATGCGATGTTGATGATATTGCTACCCAGACTAATGTGACAGATGCTGAAAATCCTCTTGACTCTGTACCCTCTACCTCAGATACTCAGTCAGATAACCAACCTGAATGTCGTT
Organism: Cherax quadricarinatus; assembly: GCF_026875155.1. Taxonomy (NCBI): domain Eukaryota; kingdom Metazoa; phylum Arthropoda; class Malacostraca; order Decapoda; family Parastacidae; genus Cherax; species Cherax quadricarinatus. The sequence goes on along the minus strand of NW_026470038.1, from coordinate 4,878 downwards.
ACTCCTTGTGTACTCGGCAAGTAAGAGAAACCCACAAGTATCTTTTGTAGATACTCGTTCAGATCTCCCTCAGTCAAGGCATGTGTTAGCCATTGCAGAGGAATTCGATCCTTCCAGAGATGATAACCATTCTGCATATGTAAACCTCACCCTTGCAGAATTGGGTTTAAATGTACATAGTCTGTATAACTAGATGTCCGAGATGAAGTAAATTGTCAACTGTTTGTTATTAACTGATTAGTTTTTCAGAATTTTTTTTTTCTCGTATTCACGTTCCCTCCGTATTCTGAGAATTTGACAGTAATGATCTGAGTGCACCAGATACCTTTGCTGTTAATTTCACCTTGTATATATATATATTTATTCTTCCTCAGAATCCGTAGAGTGCATGAATACAAATCGATCGATCAATTCCATCCATATTGTACAATGATTTGTTCTTATAGTTTGTAATGCATTACGTTAAAAGTGATTACGTTAACACCCATTACGTAAAACTCAGAGAAATAGCAAGCATCGAACTTAAGCTAAAAGAATCCTTTAGGAGTCAGGAATCGCGGGAAGAACTAAAAGCCATAAATGAAATCGAAAGAAACCCAAAGTATTTCTTCTCCTATGCCAAATCAAAATCGAGAACAACGTCCAGTATTGGGCCCCTACTTAAACAAGATGGGTCCTACACAGATGACAGCAAGGAAATGAGTGAGCTACTCAAGTCCCAATATGACTCAGTTTTTAGCAAGCCGCTAACCAGACTGAGAGTCGAAGACCAAAATGAATTTTTATGAGAGAGCCACAAAATTTTGACTAACACAAGCCTATCCGATGTTATCCTGACGCCAAATGACTTCGAACAGGCGATAAATGACATGCCCATGCACTCTGCCCCAGGGCCAGACTCATGGAACTCTGTGTTCATCAAGAACTGCAAGAAGCCCCTATCACGAGCCTTTTCCATCCTATGGAGAGGGAGCATGGACACGGGGGTCGTCCCTCAGTTACTAAAAACAACAGACATAGCCCCACTCCACAAAGGGGGCAGTAAAGCAACAGCAAAGAACTACAGACCAATAGCACTAACATCCCATATCATAAAAATCTTTGAAAGGGTCCTAAGAAGCAAGATCACCACCCATCTAGAAACCCATCAGTTACACAACCCAGGGCAACATGGGTTTAGAACAGGTCGCTCCTGTCTGTCTCAACTACTGGATCACTACGACAAGGTCCTAAATGCACTAGAAGACAAAAAGAATGCAGATGTAATATATACAGACTTTGCAAAAGCCTTCGACAAGTGTGACCATGGCGTAATAGCGCACAAAAATGCGCGCTAAAGGAATAACAGGAAAAGTCGGTCGATGGATCTATTAATTTCCTCACTAACAGAACACAGAGAGTAGTCGTCAACAGAGTTAAAGTCCGAGGCAAGCTACGGTGACAAGCTCTGTCCCACAAGGCACAGTACTAGCTCCCATCTTGTTCCTCATCTCATATCCGACATAGACAAGGATGTCAGCCACAGCACCGTGTCTTCCTTTGCAGATGACACCCGAATCTGCATGACAGTGTCTTCCATTGCAGACACTGCAAGGCTCCAGGCGGACATCAACCAAATCTTTCAGTGGGCTGCAGAAAACAATATGAAGTTCAACGATGAGAAATTTCAATTACTCAGATATGGTAAACATGAGGAAATTAAATCTTCATCAGAGTACAAAACAAATTCTGGCCACAAAATAGAGCGAAACACCAACGTCAAAGACCTAGGAGTGATTATGTCGGAGGATCTCACCTTCAAGGACCATAACATTGTATCAATCGCATCTGCTGAAAAAATGACAGGATGGATAATGAGAACCTTCAAAACTAGGGAGGCCAAGCCCATGATGACACCTTCAGGTCACTTGTTCTATCTAGGCTGGAATATTGCTGCACTCTAACAGCACCTTTCAAGGCAGGTGAAATTGCCGACCTAGAAAATGTACAGAGAACTTTCACGGCGCGCATAACGGAGATAAAACACCTCAATTACTGGGAGCGCTTGAGGTTTCTAAACCTGTATTCCCTGGAAACGCAGGAGGGAGAGATACATGATTATATACACCTGGAAAATCCTAGAGGGACTAGTACCAAACTTGCACACGAAAATCACTCACTACGAAAGCAAAAGACTTGGCAGACGATGCACATCCCCCCCAATGAAAAGCAGGGGTGTCACTAGCACGTTAAGAGACCATACAATAAGTGTCAGGGGCCCGAGACTGTTCAACTGCCTCCCAGCACACATAAGGGGGATTACCAACAGACCCCTGGCAGTCTTCAAGCTGGCACTGGACAAGCACCTAAAGACAGTTCCTGATCAGCCGGGCTGTGGCTCGTACGTTGGTTTGCGTGCAGCCAGCAGCAACAGCCTGGTTGATCAGGCGCTGATCCACCAGGAGGCCTGGTCACAGACCGGGCCGCGGGGGCGTTGACCCCCGAAACTCTCTCCAGGTAAACTCCAGGTAAAACCATTATGATACAATCCATTAATTCTAAGTTATATATGAATTTGTTATTGTATAGAATCAGCCAGAACCACCTCCCTGTTCACCCTATAGATAGTAGTGTATGTCGGCGAATACATAACATGCCCCGAGCTGTCAGAAAAGTTGAAATCCCTGTTTTAAAATTGTAGCTATGATATCCATGTGCTTTAGATGGGTCCCTTTAGGCCTGTGACTTTGTGTGACTCACGGGATGGGGTGTGCACGGTGTCCCTCTCCCTCCCTTCGTCGGGTAGACATCCAGGCAAAGACAGGCGGGTGGGCTCGTTTCCTATATAGTCTGACAATAATATCGTTACCATCCCCCAAGTGTGTTACCTTCAACCTCGATTCCCCTTTTAAAAAACCCCTACGAAAAAGATGTGAAGGTAGGAAATCTTCTCTCTTCTAGGACGAATGCATGACCCCCCGCTAATAAGATAAGAAAATTTTAAAGTAGGAGGGGTTTCAGGTAAGATATATTGATGTGCTTTTTGTAAAGAGACAGAAAGGCAGACAGGGGTGTGCCTTCCGGAGTGGTGTTGGGACTACTCAGCGGTTGGTAATATTTGTCAGGTAATGGGAACAAGCCCTTATTTTTCTTAGTGTGGTAATGACTTGGGGAAAGGGAGAAGAAAGGGGTGTGGATAAGTACAGGCAGCCATAGAAGTATTAGGTCTAAGGGAGGGATCCCCCTCAAATGTGCATTTGCCTAGAAGGGGGGGGCAATGAATAGATGTTCTGGGCAATTGGAAATTTCTGGCTAGACAGGTACTGCAAGGAATTGCAAACCCATTCTAAATAACTGGGACCTTTCTTTGGCAAAAGTTTATTGTATGCAAGGATGGGGTTCATCTCTTGGGGATGGGGTGGTTGCATTAGCAATTCGATTGAGAGGGGAATTGATGACTTGTTAAGAATTTAAACTGATGATTATAGGGTATGGGATTTGTGGGAAACAATCAGGGTGCAGTTTAGGGTTAAAAAAAAGGGTTTTTACCCGGGATATCAGGTTGTTTTTTAAAGAAATATTCAAAAAAAAGTGTTAGTATGGCAAATCAAAAGGGTCAAAAAAGGGAGATAGTAGGGGCAACGAGTGACAATCCCCTTAAAGGGTTTAATTACAAACCGAAGGAGTCAAGAAAAAAGAAAATGAGCTAAGATTTCTACAAGTGATTTAAAATAGATTTATTGGTTAACAGAGACCTGGTTAACCTGATAGAGAAATGCTTCTGAATGCAATGTACAGGGTTATAAACTATTCCACAATGATAGGGTCAACAGGAAGGGTGGTGAAGTGACACTGTATGGCAGAGAAAAATTGAATTGTTGTCTTGGACATGATATAAGATTAGAAACGTCGAACACAGAATCTGTTTGGCTACAGTTTCTCGAGGATCGTGACAAATTAATTTTGAGTGTGATTTATAGGCCCCCAAACCTTGATAGGGAGTGCAGTAAGCTGTTATGGGACAAAATTCATAAGGCATCTAGATATGAAAATGTTGTGATAATCGGAGATTTTAACTTTAGACAAATTGATTGCAACAAGATGACATGAAATCTTGAGTCTAGTGACTTTCTTGATACGGTTGAGGATTGCTTTTCAGAACAGATTGTGACAGAACCAACTAGAAGAAACAACTTGCTTGACTTGGTTCTTGCCAACAAAGAGTCACTAATTAATAATCTTGAGGTTAATGATGAGCTTGGGGAAAAAGATCACAAATCACTTAATTTCAGTATATCATGGAATTACCCAGATAACTGCCCGGTGGTCTGGTGGCTAAAGCTCCTGCTTCACACACTAAGGGCCCGGGTTCGATTCCCGGTGGGTGGAAACATATCAACACGTTTCCTTACACCTGTTGTCCTGTTCACCTAGCAGCAAATAGGTACCTGGGTGTTAGTCGACTGGTGTGGGTAGCATCCTGGGGGAAAGATTAAGGACCCAATGGAAATAAGTTAGACAGTCCTCGATGACACACTGACTTTCTTGGGTTATCCTGGGTGGCTAACCCTCTGGGGTTAAAAAATCCGAACGAAATCTTAATCTTTATCCTATCTTAAACAAAAATTTCTGTCCAGATTTTCGCCCTGGTCGACTTCATGGGGCTGAAAAATTACCTGGGTGGGCTAAATTGGGATTTTAATGACTATGGGTCAGGTAGCTGATCTTGGTTCCAGTTAGTTTAATATGTTTATTATGCACCCCTACCCATCCTGTGGGCGGTTAGTCAAAAGATTACAGAGGTACATAATTGGTCCAGGGACTGGACTCCAAAGTTTGTAGTGGCAAGTTACAGAGGTAGTGAAAAACACAAATTTTCAAGGTAATGAATCACCAAAA
>NW_026470037.1:0-11695 GCF_026875155.1 Cherax quadricarinatus | reverse complement strand
CAAAAGTACATTACCCCAATAAAGTAAGGTGCTTTGAACCCCCTGTTGGTTGTCATGAACCAGCCTCATAAAGCAGGAGAATATCTTTTTATTATGCTAAATTCAACACTACAGCTTTTTGCCTTCCAATTGATCAATATTCAAAAAAAAAATATAAATAACATAAAACTGTTAAATTCCCCAGAATGAAAATATTTGGCAAAACACCGAGCTTCGACGATTTACGAAGGGTTGGAAAAACAATCCTTTCCCCTATTTTTTGGTTTTGGGGGGCTTATTTAGAGAAAACAAAGTATGCACGGGGCAAACTATGTATACACTCGTACTCCACCAAAAATGAAAAAAAAAAGTTATTTTCTTTCTATGATTATCACAATGCAGCAATATGGCCTAGTCACAGACCGGGCCAGGGGGGCGTTGCCCCCCGGAACTCTCCCCGGAAACCCCAGGTAATATTTGTAGAGAACCCTAATAACCCCAAAAAAGTCAATGCGGCTTTTTTTTAGTCCCGGTTTTGTTTTAGCCGATAGATTTTTTGGTTTAAATTTTAAATTTTCCCAGCCAGGGTAGAAAATTGGGTGTGTTTCTTTACACCTTTTGTCATGTTTACCCTCATAAAGGGTACCTGGGTGTTAGTCGACTAGTGTGGGTTTTTCCCGGGGACATGACCTAATTTTCTTAAAATATCGCTAACAAGTCCTTTCATACAGTATATTCACGGGGTGTCAGGGGCCTTATACCTTTGAAAATGTACGTGTAGAAATAAAGATATTATTTTTATTAATATTATTATTATATTATTATTTTTAAAATTATTTTTTTAATATTATTATTATTATTTTATTATTATTTTCTCATTTGTTTGTTGGTTATCTTATTCAAACTTGGGAAAGTATGTGGAAAATTATTTCTTCATTACCCCAAAAAGAAAGAAATCAGACTATAATAGGGGAGTTCACTTCCACCCATTAGTGGCCGTTTTAGCGGTATATTTTTGTATGGTTGTTAGGGTTTTATATTCTCATTTTTTTGGCCCATTTGTTAGAATGAAAGATATATTACAAAAAATAGAATGATTTTGATGCTTTCATGACGAAAAGTACCTTGAAATTGCATTCCAATAGCAAAAATTTTCTATTCTTTAGCAAAGTCAAAGAAAAACAAATGACGTCACGCCAATACCGGTCTGCCTGCCAGTCAAAATTCCAGTACGGAGTAAAGAATGGTTGACATTTTTTTATCAATTATTAAATAATGCGATCTGCATAACAAGAAATCATCCCCTACCCCCGACTTACGACCCATTCGTTCCAGAAACCATCGTAAATCGAATTCGTAAGTCGAAATTTTCTACTGAATATCAAAAAAAACATTTTTTTTAATGACTTTATTTTATTGTTTTTTTTGGGATTTTATGTTTTACTTTCTTTTTTCTGGTAGTCTGTATTTTATATGTATGGTTTAGGAAAAAAACACTGTGTACAACAAAATGGTTTTTTATTTTCCCAAAATTTTGGTATAAAAACAGTTGTAAAATTGAGCGGGGGGCATAATCAAAAGGTCTAAGTGGGTGGGAGGTGATTTTTTTTTTGCGAATAAAAATTCCAAATGGGAAGCAAGAGTAATATAAGAGGGGGCTGTAGCCCTGAGTAATGAAAGAGAAAATGTTATTTTAGTGCCAGGAAATGTCTGCATTGTTTATTCTGGACCTATTTTGAAATTGGCGTCTGTTGAAATTTGTGTTACATCGGCCCAAATTGCCAATTTCTGACCACTTTATTGGGTAGTTGAAATAAGTGAATGAGCGGTTTCTTGTACTCAGTTGACAGACTAGAAGTAAATAAGTTTATTCAGGTATACACAAATACAGTTACATAGACTATCATACATAGCAGTGTATGTATAGATAACCTAGGATAACCCAGAAAAGTCAGACAAAGTGACTTATTTCCAGTGCCTGGCTTGGGCTTGCCATATATGATTTTTGGTAAATATATTTTTTTTCTCGGTTGTTTGTTGGGCTATCTCATTGAAACTTGGGCAATGTATGATGGAAAGATGCTTTTTAACGTACAACAAAAATAAAAAAGACGGATGATAAATAAGGGAGTTCACTTCTCAGCCATTAGCTGCCTCTTTGCAGTATATTTTCGTATGGTTTTTATGGTTGTATTCTCATTTTTTGGACTCATTTGATAGAATGGAAGATATATTACAGAAATAGACATGATTTTGATTGCTTTCATGATGAAAAGTACCTTGAAATTGTGCTCAAAGTAGCGGAAATGTTCGATTTTTGCCGATGTTCAATGAACTGTATAAGTCAAGTTGGTTAATTTTATTATGTGTATTCTAACATAACCACTCTGTAATTCAGCAAACTCAGTAATACGGCACGCTACAGGTCCCAATGATGCCGGAATTGTGATGGAGGACCTGTACTACTTCCACCTCCTGCCTATATATACCCATCCTGCTCTCCTTTTCGTTAGTGTGACTTTGTAAATGGTCCAAGTCGGACTGAAACATCGTCGTAAGCTCCTCTCTTCTATGTGTGGGTTATTTGTGTTTCCATCAGTAATCTGGCACTTATTTTGGCTAGCATATTTTCAAATTTCATCATTATATTGACTCAAATCATTATACAGTGGACCCCTGGTATTCGATATTAATCCTTTCCTGAGAGCTCATCGAATACTGAAAATATCGAAAAGCGAATCAATTTTCCCCCATATGAAATAATGGAAATCAAATTAATCCATGCAAGACACTCAAAAGTATGAAAAAAAAAATTTTACCACATGAAATATTAATTTTAATACACACAAACTGAAGAAGACATGCACAGTTACATGACACTTACCTTTATTGAAGATCTGGTGATAATTGTTGGGATGGGAGGAGGGGAGAGTGTGGATGGTGTTAGTGTTTAGAAGGGGAATCCCCTTCCATTAGGACTTGAGGTAGCAAGTCCTTTTCCGGGGTTACTTCCCTTCTTCTTTTAATGCCACTAGGACCAGCTTGAGAGTCACTGGACCTCTGTCGCACAACAAATCTGTCTATAGAGCTCTGTACCTCCTGTTCCTTTACGATTTGTCTAAAATGGGCCACAACATTGTCATTGTAATAGTCACCAGCACGGCTTGCAATAGCTGTGTTAGGGTGATTTTCATCCATAAAGGTTTGCACTTCAACGCACTGTGCACACATTTCCTTAATTTTTGAAGTAGGCACAATGGATTCCACAACTGGCATAGGCTTCTCAGGATTAGCCCCAAACCCTTCAAAATCTTTCTTAATTTCCATACTAATTCTCACCCTTTTTACCACAGGGTTGGCACTAGAAGCTTTTTTGGGGCCCATGGTGACTTATTTTGCAGAAACAAGCACCAAAAACAGTGATAATATGGATAATATGGAATGTACTGAATGTATCCTTAGATGCACGCACACTGGCTGGCTTGTAAACACTGGCACACAAGGGGCAGTTCAGGCCACACGTGGACACGTCTCGTACGAATCGTATCGAATACCGGGTTTTCAATCGGATTCCGAGGCAAAATTTTTTGCGTTAAAATGCATCAAATACTGGATTTATCGTATACCGATGCCATCGAATACCGGGGTCCACTGTACTAACTCAAATTTCATCATTATACTGACTCAGAAATTGTGCAGATGGTTGTAAATTCACATCAGCAAGCCAGTGGAGGAGAAAGCAGTGATGAAAATGAGGAAGAAGTAGCAGGAGTTTCTGTTGATAGGTTAATTAAGTGCATTCTATTCTAACTACTCTGTAATCCGGCAAACTCACTAATCCGGTACATTACAGGTCCCAGTGATGCCGGAGTAGTGATGGCCGACCTGCATAAACATTTTATCAGGCTTTTATATGCATTTGAAAGTGAAAAAAAGGCTGACTCACCTTATGACAATTTTTGCTTTATGGCAGTAGCCTGGAACCTAACCTGCCGTATAATTAGGGGCCCTACTGTATACACCCAGGGTTTAGTAGCTTACAGTCTGGGGAAGAATCTATAAAGAAATAAGCCAAACTGCTTGGCTTTCTTTGGGTTACTCTAGATTAACCCTCTTGGGTTACTAATTTGAGTAAGTTTATGGCTGTTACTTTCTGTCTTTGTGATGGGGAAGGTGTTGCTCTGACAGGGAGGTGTGTAGCCTTTATTTTTTCTATAATTTGTTGTATTTTGAGCAGTACTTCTTACAGATTTGTGGGAGATACAATCCTAGAGATCCCAGCAAATCCAGCACCTGGGATGATCACTAACTGCTGCTGCTATAATTAATTTGGTTTCAGAGGCCATATCTTTTAAATATTACTCTAACACCATTAATATTGATTTAATATGAATGTCTAGCAAAAAACAGATTTATGCATGGGAAATTAAATGATAATGCTTTTTAACAAAATAAAATGAGCATCATTTAAAAGTCAGTGAATACTTGAGTTTATTTGCAGAAGAACTATGATTAATAGAAATAAGTGAATTTAGAATACAGTTCATAAAAACAGAGGAGTACAGAGTTATTGGCATATGCTAGGTCTAACTCACCTTCACCCACTCATGTATGAAGCAACCCAAGTACACTGAAATTTTTTATTGAGCTCTGTATTTTTATTTTATGATTCTTTTAACCTTCTTTGCTTTTCATTTCAGGCTTATTGAGGAATGATGGATTCTGATGATGATTTTAGCGACTATGAAGATAAAGCCATGGCACCAGAATATCACCTGTTTTCTATGCAGGATGATCTGCAGGAAGTGGGTTTGCATCATACTCAAACGAGCTTACATAAAATAATTCTGGATGGAAATAATGACTTCTCTGTTGTTGAAAAAGCATCAGAAGACTTGAGAAAGCATAGTAAAGAAGTAAATGATCTTCACTGTGAAGATCCAAACAGAGATGTTCAAGATATTTGTGAACTATTGGAGACTGACACAAAGAGCACAAGAAGTTCTCTGTCAGACAGAACAAACGTTTCTTCACCATGCACATTGATTCCTTTAAGAGATAAAGCAAACTCTTCCAGTTATTCTCGCCTCCTTGGGCTCATGCAAAGAGAAAGTGATTTGCCAAAGGTGAATAATGTGCAAGGAGAAAACAGTGGGTATATACCTTGTGTACTAGAGAATAAGAAAGATAATGTGAGTGATGAGAGGGAATTTGACAGAGGGCTTGAACCAGCACAAGCCTTGTTTTCAGAGGAAGTATTATCAACATTCACCTTTCAAGAGAATTGGTCACTTACAAGTGATTGTGAAGGAGCTTACATATCAGACACATTTTCCACTGATTATGGTTACCCACGTTTGAAGAGCCATGATGTAGAGGCAGCTAATACAAGCACAGAGTTGTTGACATTCCCTAAAGTCTCAGATACATTAGTTGAAGAAACAGCAGAAAATAAATTTTCCTGCAAGAAAATATTCCCAGTGCATAATTTGTATAGTTCAAATGCTGAACAAGAAACTTATAATTTAGAAAAAGATACTTTGTTTAAGAAATATCTGGATGAGAGAGAGAGAAGCTTAAACAGTGGCATCATGGTGTGCAGTGACAGAGATCTTAGAAGTAGTACCATTGATAAGAAAAGTTCATTTCAGAAACTTCAAGAGCAGCTTAATATATTCCACTTGAGAATAAAAGTTCAGAGTGGTCACACACCAGCAGCAGCAGCAGCAGCAGCAGTATCAATTGAGAAAAACAAATATGCTTCTAGACTTGAAATTCACTTCAGTCATATGAAATCATTAACTTGTTTTGAAGATTTGGATAAAAATTTGTCAGAGTTTTCCATTGCCCTGAAAAATGACAAGTATTTGGCAAATTGTTTTTTAAGTAGTCTTGTAAATTATGCACATTCAGTTCTTGACTTGAATACTGACTTAACGAAGATTAATGAATTTCTTGAATGCATAATTCCTCATGTCAGGGATGTCATTACTAGCCAGATTGACAGAATGTCTATTAGTATTATTAGGGATAATAACTTTGTCCAGAATCTTTACAAAACAATGGTTAATGTATTCATCAAGGAAACCAGGTACAGAGAAGAGTCCATCAGTAAGTTGCTTCAGTATCAACAGAAGGATAAGAATATCAAGGCTCATATTGCACGAATGACACCACAAGATTCACAGAAATTATTCCAGGAAACATTTTCTGATAAAGGGAATCCTTCAGATCTGTATCTTATTTATATCTGGCAGATTTTACAGATTTATGAAATAGGAGAAGAGAATGCACTTGAAATACCAGTGTTGTCAATCACGGATCTACTAGAAGACTCGGGAAAATTTATAAGTGTACTTCCAACAAAGGACATGAAAAAGGAAGGGAAAGTTCCTTTCACTTATGTTGCACAAAAATCTGTAACAGAATCAAGTGACAAGCTGAAGGAAACTCCCAAACCATTTGTTGACATAAGTTTTGAATGGGTTAATTTTCACATTGGTCAGCTGTATGAAAATGGAGTTGTATTTCTCATTAACATGATGGACTGGGTTGATCATTTGCAGAAAATCTCGCTGTCCATTGAACAGCTGGAAGTGAAGAAGAATGCTAAGTTTGTGCCATCACTTGGATCAACATATGCACTACTGCTTCAGGTGAGAATAATTGATAGGTTGTACTGCACAGGAGCTGAGCAGCTGGCACTGCTAGACCTGAGGTAAGAATCACCAGTGAGTAGGATTACAAGCCTTTTGAGTTGGCAAGAATACATGCTAGAGTGTAGTCTAGCTTTTTAAGACTAAAACATCATGTTATGATGAGGATGTGCTTACTCTTGCATGCCACTGCCACTGTGGGCTAGGCAGTGGCTTTCTGACTGACCCTGTGGTACTTCCTGCATGATAAGTGGCCATAAGGTAGTTTCTGGTGTCCCTGCACTATTGTGGTTGTATGAACTTCACCCTTCAGGATGGAGGAACCTTTATGCTAGTGAAGTGCTCTTTATCCAAGGAATTGGAGCTACCCTCCACTTTGATCATGATTACCTAACATTCCCCAGGCACTGCATAAGTGCAGCATTTTCCAGTAAATATAATACAGTAGACCATCGATTAACACAGTAGTTACGTTCCTGAAATTTAAGTGTAAGACAAACTCATGTAAAGCAAACTAAAGAACTTATGGGAAAAATAGGGTTGCATTCTTTAGACCCCCGAGAATCAAACTTTTTTTTTTTTTAGGTCTCCAAATTGTAAAAAAAAAAAAAAAAAATGAAAAGGATAATGTAATTGTAGTTCATTGTTATGATGTGTTGTGCTTAACCCTTTTACTGTTGGTCCCATAATATTACGACTTGAGAGCCAGTGTTGGTCCCATAATACTATGCCAAACTTCTAGCGACTTCAAATCTAGCAGGAGAAAGCTGGTAGTCCTGCACGTGAGAGAATGTGTCTGTGCACTCAGTGTGCGGAGTGTGAAAAAATTCGGTGCACCCTCATTGCATTGTGGGAACGCCATTTCAGTACACCTTGTGGTAAGAAACTCCTCATTCCCCGGCGAATTGGAACACTTCTGTTCGCAAGTGATAGTTCAAACACAGATGGAAGTGTCAGTGAAGATGATTTTCATGGTTTTGAGGAGTTTGTGACCAATGCCCAGGAAACTAAAAGGAAGAAAGGAAGAAAGAAAGGAAGAAAGAAAGAAAGGAAGAAAGAAAGGAAGAAAAAGATGAGAGGAATATAGGAAGGAAGGAATAAGTAAGGAAGTATGGAAGGAAGGATGGCCCAGATGACCATCAACCTAGGATAACACAAAAAAAGTCAAAGTGACTTATTTCCATATGGGTGGTGTGGAAAACAGCATGGTTGTTGGGGAAGAGGTATGGGTAATGGGTGGTGGTGATTTTGTAATGCATCATTGTGACACCAGCCATGCCGATGACTCAGCACATTGATAACAAAGGCCACCCAAACACAACCTTTCCCAAGCTGTAGCACTTCTAGGAACATGTCCAGTGACTATATTTATGTAGAGTCAAACCTTGGTTTTCATGATTAATCCGTTTGAGAAAGTCTGACGATGAACTAAATTGTATGAAAACGGAAGCAATATTTCCCATAAGAAATAACGTAAATCCAATTACTCCATTCCAGACACCCAAAAATATTATCTAAAAATATATTTTATAGAGAATAACTATAGTTTTACAAACAAATTAGGGCATATGAAATCCGAGGTACCACTGTATATACATGTATATTATACAACAAGAGAAGTAACATTTTTTATTGTTGGTTTGTGTAAACATGTTTTGTAAACAATATAATGATAATGCTTGTGGGGTTATTGTGTTGTATACAACCATTGAATATACAGTGGAACCTCTACTTATGAGTTTAATCTATTCCGTGACCTTGCTGGCATCTGGATTTGCTCATTTGCAGAGTCAGTTTTCCCCATTTAAATTAAATGAAATGTAATTAATCCATTCCAGCTCTCAGGAGGCACAGCAAGATACTTCAATATTTTGCTAATATCATCTATACAGCTTATTTATCTATTACAATTCATCTAATATGACATAATAAACAATATAAATAACATAGAAACCTGATAAGTACTCTAGAATGAATATATGTCATTATGTGAACAAGGTGGAGGTGGTCAGAACTGCTCACACATTGTTGTGGTAATCATTGCCATCTAGTGATGGCATTTTGAAGCTGTCTATTATCAAAATTATTATTATATAGTACATTATTATTATTATACATGTATTATTATTATATGTATTATATTATTATTATTATATTATGCTATTATTATATGTATTATTATTATTATTATTATTATTACAGTATAAATAATTTGTAATTTTTATTCACACAAAAAATAGAAAATTTACTGTTATGCAGACTACTGCATTATTGTAATAATTGCATAATTAATGTCAACCCATTCATGACTGCATATTAGAATGGACAGTAACATCATTTGTTTACTCTTGAACATCGCCAAAGAATCGAACATTTCTGCTACTTAGAGCTCAATTTCAAGGTACTTTTTGTTGTGAAACCAATCAAAATCATATCTATTTCTGTAATATATTTTCCATTCTATAAAATGAGACCAAAAAAACAAGAATACAACCATAAAAATCATACAAAAATACCGCTAAAGGGCGGCTAATGGCTGAGAAGTGAACTCCATTATTTATGGTCCGATTCAGGGAAACCGGTTATTTTCATATAGTCGGACTTGAGTCCTGGAAATGGGAAGTACAATGCTTGCACTTTAAAGGAGGGGTTTGGGATATTGGCAGTTCGGAGGGATATGTTGTGTATCTTTATATGTATATGCTTCTAAACTGTTGTATTCTGAGCACCTCTGCAAAAAACAGTGATAATGTGTGAGTGAGGTGAAAGCGTTAAATGATGATGAAAGTATTTTCTTTTTGGGGATTTTCTTTTTTTTTTGGGGTCACCCTGCCTCGGTGGGAGACGGCCGACTTGTTGAAAAAAAAAAAAAAAAAAAAGCTAAGAAGCATCTTTCTATCATACATTGCCCAAATTTCAATTAGATAGTCCAACAAACAAATGAGATCCAATTCTCTAGATCAAGAGCAAGAGCCCCTCACCAGCATCAAGAAACCTCCCTTGAGGCAAGCTTGCATCTGGAAATTTTGCTTGCGTCTGGAAGCAAAAAATCAACTGAGCAACTGCTCGTATCTGGAAAGACTCCCACATGGATACACAAGTAAGAAGAGGTTCAACTGTATATACAGTATACCTTATATTGATCTCATAAACAATAAAAGTTACTTGGAAAAATAAGACATTAAAAACTAAGAGAAAAAAGTAGAATAAAATTAAATACAGTGGACCCCCGCTTATTGTAATTAATCCATTCCAGAGAGAGTGACTAAACCCAAATCTGACAATTTCTGAATTCATTTTTCCCTTAAGGAAAAAAATGTAAATTCAATTAATCTCTTTCAGACACCCAAAATTATTAACAAAAATATTTTTTTATAGATTAACCCTTTCAGGGTTTCCGACGTTCTAGTTCGGCTTATGAGCCAGGGTTATTGACGTACTAGTATGCATAAATTCTAGCTCCTTCAAATTGAGCAGGAGAGAGCTGATAAGCTCTATGTCGTAAGTGTGTGCAGTAGGAAAAAAATCTGCACCCGCATTGCATTGTGAGAGTGGTAATTCAGTGCACCTTTGCAACTAAGCCAAGCGTAAGGAATGCCTCACTTTCCAGCATTCTGAGTGGTGGGGATAGGCAGTAAGGGGGGGTGGGAGGCAGTGGGGTTAATAGAGAAGGGAGCTGGCTGGCTGGCTGGCTGGCTGGCTGGCTGGCTGGCTGGCTGTCTGGCTGGCTGGCTGGCTGTCTGGTTGTCTGGCTGTCTGGCTGGCTGTCTGGCTGTCTGGCTGTCTGGCTGGCTGTCTGGCTGTCTGGCTGTCTGGCTGGCTGTCTGGCTGGCTGTCTGGTTGGCTGTCTGGCTGGCTGTCTGGTTGGCTGTCTGGCTGGCTGTCTGGCTGGCTGTCTGGCTGGCTGTCTGGCTGGCTGTCTGGCTGGCTGGCTGGCTGTCTGTCTGTCTGGCTGTCTGTCTGTCTGTCTGTCTGTCTGTCTGTCTGTCTCTCTCTCTCTCTCTCTCTCTGTGTATGTGTTAGTTACCATTTTGTCTTTGGCACATGTCGATTAGACACTAGGCGGCCTGTTGTACATGTGTGTGTGTGTCTCTGTCACAGGTACACATAAATACAATTATACATAATGTGAACTACCTAGGATAACCCAAAAAATCCGGACTTGCAAATAATAAGTATCACACTCAGACGTGACTACTGCATTGAGTGTAAAACATGTTGGTTCACTAGTGGCTCTCTCTGAGACAGAGAGAGACAGAAAGAGAAGCAGGTAGACAGATAGACAGACAGAAAAAGAGAGAAGCTGACAGATAGACAGACATGTTTATGTGTAAAGTGAAAACAAGTAAAGGGAAGGCAGTGTGCCCTCATCAAATGTCAACACACTCATTAATGGAGAGATAAGATAAGACACCCCTCATCAAATGTCAACACTCTCATTAATGGAGAGATAAGATAAGACACCCCTCATCAAATGTCAACTCTCATTAGTGCACTCAAAAGAAGAAGAAGAAGATGGCTGAGGCAGCGAGATTGTTAATTGATACATTTATGGAAGGTTTTAGGGTGTCTGTGTGTACAGTCTTCAAGAAGGTGCTGGACAGGCATCTAAAGTCAGTACCTGACCAGCTGGGCTGGGCTTCGTACGTCGGGTTGTGTGCAGCCAACAGTAACAGCCTGGTTGATCAGACCCTGAGTGACCACGAGGACTGGTCACAGACTGGGCCACGGGGGCGTTGACCCCTGAAACCCTCTCCAGGTATACATTACTTGCAAGGTGTCAAGAGGAACACTGTTGATTACCACAAGCAACTGCAGTGACAACAAACATCAACCTACTAATCACTGTACATCACTACTGATGCAGTCATTGACAGGAGAAAAAAATGCTAACTTGTTGACTGAACATATCTTGAAGGTGAAAAACAGCAGCAACACGTGGATGTGTCAGCAGATGGGTCTATGAAGGATGAGGTGAATCATAGAATTGATGAGGGAAAAAGCATGAGTGGTAGCCGCAGCCACAGCAAGCAGCAGCAAGGCTGCTCCTATATCTTCGA
>NW_026470036.1:0-12204 GCF_026875155.1 Cherax quadricarinatus | reverse complement strand
TCAACCCAGCTGTTGGTGTTGTGAGGTCTAAATCATCAGACTTGTTATGACCATAATACTGACTAAAAAAAAAAGAGGGAATACCAAGTCTTAAAAGAAAAAAGAAAAAAAAAAACTTGAATGCATAAATAAATTTCCCCTGAAGGGTTACAAATTAAAGGATTTTGATATCAGCCGACCAGCGGGAAACCCTCATTGTTGTGCAGACGACTCACTTCCCTTTTTTGTGGTTAATTTTGGTTAGTGTCTAAAGTCTCAGTGTCTCGCCCTGCTGGTTGTATGCTTTTACCATCTCTCTCTCCCTATTTCAGTACCAGGAGATAGATAGTGGTTAGTAAATTATCTAAATATCGCCAGGTAAACTCCAAAGAGTTTTTGAAAGCCTAGTGAACCCCCCCCCCCCCCCCGTTTTTCTGAGGGACAAGCTAGTAAACAAGTACGCACATACAAACACACGTGTGCACCCGTAATTATTGTTATAATAAACATTAGTATATAATAATAAGGAATTGAGTGAGAAAAAATAATCCTATAATCTTCAAAAAGTAAAGTTGCGTAGTGTGCGGAGATCTGGGCCGGGAGAGTACCGGTGAAACAACAACAATAACAAATAGTGTTAACGTAACCCCCCCCCCCCTTTTTCAAAGAACGACAAGCTAGTAAACACACACACACACAAACACAAGTGTACGCAATTAATATTATATAGTATATATTAGTGCATATTAATAAGGAATTGATTGGGATTTTTTTTTTTTTTTTTTTTTTTTTTTTTTTTTTTTTAATTCTTCAAAAGAGTAGCGTAGCCTAGTGTGCGCACGCACACCCACACACCCACACACACCCACACACACCCACACACACCCACACACACCCACACACACCCACACACACCCCAACACACCCACCACCCCCACACACACCCACACCCACCCACACACCCCCACACCCACACACACCCACACATCCATTTCACACCCACAACCCCCCCACACACACCCACACACACCCCCACACACCCACACACCCCCACACAAAACCCCACCACCCCCCACACACCCCCACACACACCCACCCACACCCACCCACACACACCCACACACCCACACACACCCACACACCACCCACACACCCACCCACCCACACACCCATCCACACACCCACCCACACACCACCCCCACACCCACCCACCCACACACCCACCACACACCCCCACACAAAACCCCACACACACCCCCACACACCCCCACCACACACAAAACACCCACACACCCACCCCCCACACACCCACACACCCCACACACACCCACACACAACCCACCCCCACACCCCCCCACACACCCACCCACACACCACCCACACACCCACCCACACACTCACACACTCACCCCCCCCACCCCCCCCCCACACACACGCAACACACACACAACACACACATAATACACACCACACACACACACAACACACACCACAACATATTGCCAGACTCACACATACACTCCCCCCCCTCCCCCAACCGACATCTCACTAATTCACCTGATCCCTCCCCTCCCTCTTTCACCCCCCCCCTCCCCACCTCTCCCTCTCCCACTCACCCACTACCCACTTGCTTCACTCTCCTTCCCACTCCCCCTCCCCCCTACTCTCCCCTTATAGCCACAGTTTTCCCCCTCTACCTCCCCCCCACACTCTGACATATACAATACTAACCTAACATACAGCATTACATAGGTTTCCCACTCTGAGGCAATCAGGAAAAATAAATGGGTTGCCAGCGAGCAACAAGAAAAACCCAAGGGACAGGAGGAGGGAAACTATGCAAAGGAAGATGGGCCGCAGAGCTCACAAAAAGGGACAGATTGGGAAAGAAACTAGAAGAACTTAGCATGAGAATGGAAGAGAGGATAGACATGGAAAAGCAGGAAGTGGAGGTGGCAAGTCAAAGCAGCAGAGGAAGGATACGAGCTTAGAAGAGGAAACCTGGCAAATCTGAAACAGCCTAACGAAACGAAAGCAAACAATTTTGGGAGGGACAACAGAGACCGCTACCTCAGCACAACTAAGGGGACTGTAGGTGGAAAAGGACAGAAGGAGCAAAACTGGCATGTAGAAGCTCTATCGTGGTAGACTGTAGTAAATGAAAGAGCTAAGCTAAATGTGGATGCCTAAAAAGACACCAACAGAGCCCAGGGAAAGCCGGAAGGGAAAAGACAGGCCCACTGAAGCCCATGTACAGTAGTAGTGGAAAACTGAAGAAGGGAAAGCGGCAATGGAGGAAAGCCAAATGAATGAGGGGATACTCAGGGATATGCAGAGGGAGAATGAAAGGGTGAGGTCAGTCTTTGTGTATGGGCTACAGGAAGTTGGAAGGTAACTATGAAGCAAGAAAACAAGGGGAAAAAAAAAAGCAATTGAAAGCATCATGAAAGTAATCGGAGAGACGACGACATGACCCAGCTGGAAAATTTTCGGAGAATAGGGGAGGTTTGTAAAAAAAGAACCCGGCCAGTGAAAGTGACATTCAAGGCTGAATCGACTCTGAACAGGATAACTGTGGGGGAAAAGCACGAATAAGGGACATGCGGAATACAGGAAGGTGTATCTCGGACCGCGGAAGAATACACAAGACGAAAGGCGGAAAACTGAGAGAGATGATACAAAAGGCGAAAGGACGGGAAAGGAGGGGATGGTGGAGGAAAGACAGGAGATCCCAGGACACAGGAAGATCCCAAATACAACCTCCCTCACAGCTTCTATAGAAGCTCCCAACCAGGTCAACCCCAGATTGCAGCCAAACACTCTAAACCAAAACACCCATGTCCTATCCAATGCCCACCCACGACCATTTACAAAACTCCAACCCCACAGCAAACCACCCATAGTTCCTTATCAGGTCCCCACTATCCCCAACCCCAATAACCTCCCAGGACACAGTCTTAGAAAAGAAGTTAAGGTATGGTATACAATGAGATGGAAAAACAATAAAGTAGAGGAGTGGAATGAAAGAATCAAGGAGACTTCCCCAGACTAATAGCACTCACAGAAACAACACTCACAGAATAGTAACAGATTCAATCTTTCACCGGATATTCAAATCCTCAGGAAGACAGAGGGAGGAGAGGGGGGGAGGAGTTGCACTGCTCATTAAAAGCCAGTGGGGTTTTTGAGAAAATGGAAGGAATGGATGGCACGGGTGAAAAGGGACTACTTATGGGGAACAATCCAGTCTGAGGGACATAAGTGTGATATTGCAGTAATGTACAACCCCCCCACAGAAACTGAAGGAGACCAAGAGAAGAATTTACGATGAGAGCAACAGAGCCAATGTCGACACCATAGCGAGGTGGCCAGGAGAGCAATGTGGGGGGAGCAAAGTCCTAGTTATGGGTGATTTCAATCACTAGGGAGATTGACTGGAAAACCTGGAGCCCCATGGGGTTCCGAAATATGGAGAGCCAGATTGAAGGATGTAGTATGGAAAACCTCATGCATCCAACATGTTAGAGACACTTCCAGAAGAGAGAGGAGAGATGAACCAGCCAGACTGGTACCTTGTATTCACTTGAGTAGTTCAGACATTGAGGATATCTTGTATGAAAGGCCCTGGAGCTAGTGATATGTGGTTTTGTGCTTCGACTTACATAGTTGGAGCTCCAAGTCGGAGAGAGTAGCAGGAAAAAGGGTGGGAAAAACTAAACTACAAAAGGGGGGGAACTACTCGGCATGAGGAACTTCCTTCAAAACATTCAGTGGGAGAAGGGAATGACAGGGGGAAAACCAGTACAAGAAATGATGGACTATGTGTGGCAACAAATGCAAGGAAGGCAGTGGAGAGGTTTGTTCCAAGGGAAACAGAAATAATGGGCAGAACAGTAACGAGTCTTGGTTCACCAAGGTGTAGTGGAGTGCCAAAAACTAGGTGTACTAGAGAATGGAAAAAGTACAGAGACAGAGAACTCAGGTAATGAAATAAAAGTGTTTTAGCCGAAAGAGCCAGAAATGAATATGAAGATAAGAAGGGAGGTCTCAGCGACAATCTGAAAATGACATAGCATCGCCAGTCAAGACTGACCCGAGAAGTGTTGTACAGCCACATCAGGAGGGAAAACAACAGTAAGGACAGGTCATCAGACTGAGGAAGGGTGATGGGGAATTCACAAGAAACGGACCGCGAGGTATTTCAGGCGCTCAACCGAGATTAAAAGAAGTATTTACAGTGGAAACAGTTGGACTCCAGGAAATCAGAACAGGGGGGCACACCAGCAAGTGCTGGATGAGGTAATATAAACCAAGGAGGAAGTGAAGGAAGCTGCTATGCGAAACTTGACACCTCAAAGGGCGGTGGGACCAATGACAACATCCTTTCCGTGGGTCTTAAAGAGGAGCAGAGATATTGTGTTGGTCCATTACAAAGAATCTTCAACACATCATTTGAAACGGGCAACTCCGAGGTATGGATGATGCAATTGTAGTCCCCAATTTTTTTAAAAAGGAGAGACATACATGAGGCACTAAAACTACAGACCTGTCATCACTAACGTGTTATAGTAGGCAAGGTCATGGAGAAGATCATCAGGAGGAGATTGTGGAGCCCCTGGAAAGAACAAGTGTATAATTGACAAACCTGCAGGGTTTAGGGAAGGAAACCCTGTTCACAACCCTACTAGAGTTTTATGACAAGGTTTGACAAAAGTAAAACAAGAGAGAGAGGGGTGGATGACTGCATTTTTTTGGACTGCCAAAAAGGCCTTCGACAAGTTCCTACAAGAGGTTACTGAAAATGCTAGAAGATCAGGCACACATAACAGGTAAAGGCACTGCAATGGATCAGAGAATACCTGACTGGGAGGCAACGACGAGTCATGGATACGTGACCGAGGTTGTCAGAGTGGGCGCTTGTGACAGCGGGGTTCCACAGGGGTCAGTCCTAGGACTGTGCTGTTCTTGATATATAGGAACGTCATACCGGAAGGGATAGATCAGAAGTGTCCTTGTTTGCAAGATGATGTGAAGTTATGAGAAGGACATCCAAATCGGATAATGTGGATCAGGAGGACTACAAGGAGACCTGGACAGGCTAAGCCTGGTCCAGAAAACTGGCTCTTGAGTTTGAACCTGCCAAATGAAAGTCATGAAGATTGGGAAGGGCAAAGAAGACCGCAGACACAATATAGTTTAGAGGCCAAAGCTGCACTCACTCAAGGAAATAAAGATCTGGGGGGGTTGGTATAACACGCGCATTTCTCTGAGGCGCACATAAATCAGATACTGCTGCAGCATACGGGACGCCTGGCAAACTACGGATAGCGTTTTCCGATACCTCAATCAGGAGTCGTCAAGACTTGTATACCATTTACGTCAGGCCCATACTGAGTATGCAGCACCTGTTTGGAATCCACACTTAGTCAAGCACGTCAAGAAATTAGAGAAAGGGCAAAAGGCTTGCAACAAGACTAGTCCCAGAGCTACGGGGATTGTCGTCGAGAAAGGTTGAGGGAAGAAATCGGGCCTGACGCACTGGAGGCCAGGAGGGTCAGGTGAGACCTGATAACGACATATAAATATGCGCAGGAATAGACCCGGTGGACAAAGACAGGATGTTCAGAGATGGGACAGTCACAAGAAGGTCACAAATTGGGAAGTTGACAAGCTCAGATGAATCAAAGGATGTTTGGAAGTATTTCTTCAGTCATAGAGTAGTCAAGCGTGGAATCGTTAGAAAGTTGAAGTAGTGGAGGCGGGAATACATAGTTTTAGGGAGGTAAGAATAAGCTCATTAAGCTATGGAGCCGGGAAGAGAGGATCCTAGTAGCAATCGTGAAGAGGCGGGGCCAGGAAGCATATGACTCGAACCCCGCAACACAAATAGGTGAGTACACACACACACCACACACACACATACACACACACACACACACACCAACAGACACACACACATCACACACACATATAGGCAACACTGTAATGGTGGGAGTAGGTCACAAGAGGTTGTGGACCAAAGCGACAACTAGAATCTCCATTACACTCCACGCAAAAGCACTACTTTTCAGATACATAATAAACCCCACTTAATTGACACATAATTACACACACACACAAACACACACACACACACACACACACTCACACACACACACATACCACTCACCAATACACACATACACACTTACACACACACAACACAAACACAAAACACACACACACACACACACACACACACACCATACACAGTTTTAAGGACGAGGTTTGATTAAAAGCTCATGGAGCGGGGAGAGAGAGGGCCTAGTAGCAACGGTGAAGAGGGCGGCGGCCAGGTGAGGACTCGACCCCTGCAACCACAAATAGTTGAGTACAAATAGGTGAGTACACACACACACACCACACCACACACAACACACACACACACCAAACACACACACACACACACACACACAACATACACACACACACACACACTCACACACTCACATACACACACACAAACACACATTTACCACACACACACAACACACACACACACACACCACACACACACACACACACACCACACACACACACACATGTAAGTGCGGTAAGTCCCAGGAGGTTGGAGGTGTCAGGTCACAAGAAGGTGGAGGGCAAGCATGAACCAATGGAGGACTTACCTTAAAGCACAAGCACCTAACTTTCAGTACATAATAAACCATACATAATTCTCACATATTAACACAATTACACACACACCTCACTCACACACACACACACACACACACACACACCACACCACACATACACTCCCCCTCACCACGACATCTCACTACTTCCCTGATCCCTCCCTTCTTTGGATCACCTCCCCCTTCCCCCGTTTCACCCTCTAAACCCTCCCACCCCTCCCCACTAAGCTCCCACATAGGCCACAGTTCCTCCACTACTTCCCACCCCCCCACACTTGACATACACACTACTAACCTAAACATACAGAACCTACATAGGTTTCCCACTCTGAGGCAATCAGGATAAACAAAAATGGAGTGCCAGAGGCAACAAGAAAAACAAGGGACAGGAGGAGGGGAAAATGCAACGGAAGATGGCAGCAGAGCTCATAAAGGGATCATTGAAGGGGGAAAAGAAATAGAAGACCTAGCATGCGATGGAAGAGAGGATAGATATGGAAGCAGGAAGAGGGAAAGGTGCATGTCAAAGCAACAGAAGCTAGGATACAGAGTTTAGGAAGAGGAATTGAAAAATCTGAACAGCCTAAAGATCTAAAGAACATTTTGGGGATTGACAAAGAGACGCTACCCTCCAGGCCACAAATAAGGGGGACTGCTGGGAAAGAAGGGCACCCACAATGCATGGAGAGTCTATCAGAGGGGACTGTAAAAAATGATACGAGCTAAGCTTTATGTGGAAGGCCCTAAACAGACAAACAACAGAGCCCAAGGAAAACCGAAGAAGGGAAAATGACAGGCCACTGGCCCAAGTCCATTAGCCAGTGAAATGATGCCAAGGAACGCTGCAGTGGAGGGAAACAAATTAAATGAGGGGTTACACAGGGATATGCCAGTGGGGAGAGAATGAACAGGGTGAGGTCAGTCTTGTGTAGGGCTCGAGTCGGGAAGGGGAGAATATGAAGCAAGATAACAAAGGAAAAAAAAAGCAATTGAAAGCATCATGCAAGCATAGGAGAAGACGATATGACACCAGCTGGAAAAATTTTCGGAGAATAGGGGGGTTTTAAACAAAAGAACCGGCCAGTGAGAGTGCCTTCAAGGAGGAAGCGACTCGGACCGGATCCTGCAGGAGAAGCACGATTAAGGGACGTACGCGCATTACAGGAGGGTGTATCTCGACTGCGACAGAACACAAGAAGAAAGGAGGAAAATGAGAATGGTACAAAGGCGAAAGGAGGAAAAAGGAGAGGGGATGGAGAAGACAGAAGGAGATCCCAGGGACCCAGGAAGAAGATCAATACAGGCCTCCCTCACAACTTTCTATAGTAGCCTCCCACCAGGTCAACCAGTGCAACCAAACACTTCTAAATCAAAAACACCCATGCCACATCCAATGGCCCCCCCACCCACTGCATTACAAACTTCACCCCAAGCAACAACCCATAGTATCTTACCGGTCTCCCACTTCCCCAACCCCAATATACTTACCCAGGACACAGTCTTGAAAAGAGTTGAAGGTGTGGGTAGACACATGGCAGATGGTAACAAACAAGTATGAGGAGTGGCCACGAAAGAATCAAAGAGACATCCCCAGACATAATAGCACTCCACAGAACAAAAACTCACCAGAATACTACAGATTCAATCTTTCCATCCGGATATCAAATCTTCAGGAAAGACAGAAGGAGGCGAGGGGGAGGAGGAGTTGCACTGCTCATTAAAAAACCGATGGGTTTTGAGAAAACTGGAAGGAATGGATGGCATGGGCGAAAGGGGACTACTTAGTAGGAACAATCCAGTATGAGGGACATAAGGTGATAATTGCAGTAATGTTTCAACCCACCACAGGACTGTAGGATGGCCAAGGAGAAGAATACGATGGAGCAACAGAGCAATTATCAACACACTAGCCGAGGTGGCCAGGAGAGCACACATGGGGGGAGCAAAAGTTACTAGTTATGGGTGATTTCAATCACAGGAGATTGGACTGGGAAAACCTGGTGCCCCATGGGGGTCGAAACATGGAGAGCCAGATGATGGATGTGGTACTGGAGAACCTCATGCATCAACATTGTAGAGGACACTACCAGAGAGAGAGGAGAAGATGAAAAAAAAAAACCAGCAAGGTTGGACCTTTTGTATTCACATGAGTAGTTCGGACTCGAGGGATCATGTATGGAAGGCCAATGGGAGCTAGTGATCATGTGGTTTCTGTGCTCGATACATTTGTGAGGGTCAAGAGGAGAGCGTAGCAGGAATAGGCCTGGAAAAAACCAAACTACAAAAGGGGGGGGAACTACTAGGCATGAGGATTCCATCAAGACATTCAGTCGGAGAGGGAACTGACAGGAAAACCCGTACAAGAAATGATGGACTATGTAGCAACAAAATGCTAGGAGGCAGAGGAGAGGTTTGTATCCAAGGGAAACAGAAATATGGGAAGATACAGAACGAGTCCTGTTCACCCAAAGGTGTCGGGAGGCAAAATAGGTGTACTAGAGAATGGAAAAAGGTTACAAGAAGAAGAGAAACTCAGGAAATAAAGAATCAGCCGAAGAGACAGAAACGAATATGCCAGTTAAGAAGGAGGTCAGAGACAATATGAAAGACATAGCATCAAAAGTAAAGACTGACCAGAAGCTGGTGTACAGGCCACATCAGGAGGAAAAACAACAGTCAAGGACAGGTAATTCAGGACTGAGGGAAGGGGTGATGGGGAATTTCACAAAGAACGACCGAGAGGTATGTCAGGAGACTCCACAAGATTTAAAGGAGACATTTACAGTGGAAACAGTAGGACTCCAAGAAATCAGAACAGGGGGGCACCCCAGCAAGTGCTGGATGAGGTACATATCACAAGGAGGAGGTTGAGAAGCTGCTTGCGAAACTTGAACTCAAAGGCGGTGGGACCAGACAGCATCTCTCATGGGTCGTAAAGAGGGGGACGCAGAGATATTGTGTGAGCCATTAACAAAGATCTTAACACATCATTTGAAATGTCGGCAACTCCTGAGGTATGGAAAATGGCAAAATGTAGTCCCAATTTTAAAAAGGGAGACATACATGAGGCACTAACTACAGACGTGTTCACTTAAGCCCCCCAAACTGTATTGTATGCAAGGTCATGGAGCAAGATATCGGGGAAGAGAGTGGTGGGCACCTGGAAAGAAAAAGTGTATAATTGAAAACCAGCCACGGTTTCAGCGGATGGAAATCCTATGTCAAAACCTTACTAGAGTTTATGACAAGGTGACAGAAAGTAATGACAAGAGAGAGAGGGGTGGATCGACTGCGTATTTATGGACTGCAGAAGGCCCTTCGACACAGTTCTTCATTCACAAGAGGTTACTGCAAAGCTTGAGGACCAGGCACACATAACAGGAAAGGCAACTGCAATGGATCAGAGAATATCGACAGGGAGGCAACAAGAGTCATGGTACGCGACGCGTGTCCGAGTGGGCGCCTGTGACAAGCGGGGTTTCCACAGGCGGTCAGTCCTAGGACCTGTGTGTTCTAGGTATACGTGAACGACAAACGGTAGGGATAGACTCAGAAGTGTCCTTGTTTGCAGACGATGTGAATTTAATGAGAAGATCGAATCGGCGTGATAGCGGACTACAAGAGGACCCTGGACAGGCTAAGTGGTCCAGATGGCTCCTAGAATTTAATCCTGCCGAAATGCAAAGTCATGAGATTGGGGACGGGCAAAGGAGACCGCAGGACACAATATAGTTTAGATGGCCAAAGACTGCAAACCTCACTCAAGGAAAAAAAGATTATCGAATTTCGTTTACTGGGGGTGAGTATAACACGAGATATCTCCTGAGGGCGACATCAATCAGGTAACATGCTGCAGCATACGGGCGGTCTGGCAAACCTACGGATAGCGTTCCGATTACCTCAGTAAGAATTCGTTTACGACTCTGTACACCATCTACGTCAGGCTCCTACTGGAGTATGCAGCACCATTTTGGAATCCACCCTAGTCAAGCAAGTCAAGAAATTAGGAGAAAGTGGAAAGGTTGCAAACATAGATAGTCCTAGAGTACGGGGATTGTCCTATGAGAAGGTTGAGGGAAATCGGCCTGACGACATGAGAGGACAGGAGGGTTCAGGGGAGACAGGCTTAAGACATATACAATACTGCACGGAATAGACGAGGTGGACC
Source organism: Cherax quadricarinatus (assembly GCF_026875155.1). Classification (NCBI taxonomy): domain Eukaryota; kingdom Metazoa; phylum Arthropoda; class Malacostraca; order Decapoda; family Parastacidae; genus Cherax; species Cherax quadricarinatus. Next base: position 1,383 of record NW_026470036.1, on the reverse strand, counting down.
AACGCGGGATGTTCCAGCGATGGGGACACAGACAAAGAGGTCACAATTGGAAGTTGAAGACTCAGATGAATCAAAGGGATGTTAGGAATTATTTCTTCAGTCATAGAGTAGTCAGGCCATGGAATACCCTAGAAAGTGATGTGGTGGAGGCAGGAACCAAATACATTGTTTTTAGGCGAGGTATGATAGAGCTATGGGGCAGGGAGAGAGAGGCCCTAGTAGCAATCAGCGAAGAGGCGGGGCCAGGAGCTGTGACTCGCCCCCTGCAACCAAAAATAGGTGAGTACAAATAGGTGAGTACACACACACACACACACAAATTTTTAATTTTTATATATATATTATATATATATTTTATTATATATATTATATATATATATTTTTTTATTATATATATATATATAACAGGACACAAATCTAGGGTTTTTCTTCTTTTTCTTAATAGCTTTTTCTTGTTTTTTTTTTGTCAATGTCCATGGGGAAAGGAAAAGAATATTTCCTCCGTAGCATGCGTGCGTATGAGGCGACTAAAATGCCGGGAGCGATGGGCTAGTAACCCCTTCTTCTGTAGACATTTACTAAAAATCAGAAGAAAAACTTTATAAACTTGGGATGTAGTGCGGATAATAAGAAAGAGATAATTGTTGATGTTATGAATGAAAAGAAGTTGGATGTCCTGGCCCTAAGCGAAACAAAGCTGAAGGGGGTAGGCGAGTTTCAGTGGGGAGAAATAAATGAGATTAAGTCAGGAGTAGCTGAGAGAGTTAGAGATAAGGAAGGGGTAGCAATAATGTTGAACGACCAGTTATGGAAGGAGAAGAGGGAATATAAATGTGTAAATTCAAGGATTATATGAATTAAAATAAGGGTCGGATGTGAAAAGTAGGTCATAATAAGCGTGTATGCATTTGGAGAAGAGAGGAGTGGAGAGGAGGAGAGAGAGAGATTTTGGGAGATGTTAAGCGAATGTATAGGAACCTTTGAACCAAGTGAGAGAGTAAGTGTGATAGGGGACCTAAATGCTAAAGTAGGAGAAAGATTTAGAGAGGGTGTGGTAGGTAAGTTTGGGGTGCCAGGTGTAAATGATAATGGGAGCCCTTTGATTGAACTTTGTATAGAAAGGGGTTTCGTTATAAGTAATACTTATTTTAAGAGGAAGAGGATAAATAAGTATACAAGATAAGATGTAGGGCGTAATGACAGTTCATTGGACTTCGTATTGGTAGATTGAAGACTGTTGGTAGACTTCAGGATGTGCATATTTATAGAGGGGCCACAGATTATCAGATCACTTTTAGTGTAGCTACAGTGGGTAAAGGTGGGGTTAAGGAAAAAAGAAGCAACAATTAAAAAAAAGGTGAAGGTGCATAAAATAAAAAAAGG
>NW_026470035.1:5000-33070 GCF_026875155.1 Cherax quadricarinatus | reverse complement strand
TACCCACAAAAGAACACTGTAGAAGGTTGCTCAAAAACTTATCCAACCCCCTTTTCCCCAAGCTCCCAAGATTTTAGACTCTAAACCCCCCTGGGTACTCATTCTCCCCCTACCTCAGAATTCTGAACCTGACTATAAATACTCGCGTCCCTTCCACCCCAGGTAGATCTGTTTGTGACTTGAAAAAGCCCACTGTGTGGGCGAAACGTAGTCAATAAAGGATCACATTATACTGCATATGTGTTTATATTTTCATTGTGTAGGTATTTTATACCATTTATTTCCAGGCTCAAAGAACGTTTATCCCGTATAAAGAAATTAGATCAAATAGAAATGACCCAAAATGGATGAATAATATTCTGAAATATCTACTAGGAGAAAAGAAAGGAATTTATAGGCGTATCAAAAGAGGTGAGGGTCATCTTATGAATCAGTATATTGACATTAAGAGGGATATTAAAAAGGGGATAAGAAAAGCTAAAAGGGTCTATGAAATTAAAGTTGCTAGGGATTCTAAAACTAACCAAAAAGTTTTTTCCAGGTATATAGATAAGACACATATGTAAAGTAAAAGGACACAAGTGCAACTAATGTGACATTTATTGTGGCAACGTTTTGCTTTCAAGGAGCTTTATCAATGGCTTGATAAAGCTCCTGGACACCTGTACTTAACTGAGTGGTGACCTGTACTTAACTCTGTGAAGAAGTGTCTTGTGTGCTCCCCGTGGACTGAACCAAGATGCCCTCCATCGAGCAACTTTACCAGCAGCTTAAGGAAGAATTGAGGGTAGCGAAGATGGAGATACGGCGATTGACCGAGGAAAACAAGAGGATACGTAGTAGTCCTCCTGTTTCGAGTCCTCAGGTCAAGAAGGGATCGTGGTCAGTGGCTGGACAGCAGGGGACGACGAAGTTGACGATCAAGAAAAACGGAAAGGAAAGCCAGAAACGATGAAGAAGAAAGAGACTGCTGTGGAAACTCTTGTGGAAACCTCCAACGCATTCTCGGTGCTACCCGACGAATGTGAGTCGACTACTGGGACCGTCACGACGAACGACAGCAAGGAAGGTAAGAATATTGTTGTTGTTGGTGAAAGCCAGGTTAGATACATGGATAGGGCATTCTGCTTGAAGGACAGGAGTAGGAGACAAAGGGTTTGCTTTCCTGTGGCTGGGATGGAGGACATTGTTAGCCGGCTTGACAACATCATGAACGGTAATGGGATCAGTCCTACTATTTGCCTCAGTGCTGGAGGCAATGATGTAGGCAAGCGTAGAAGTGAGGATTTAGTTAGAAAGTTCAGGACAGCTATAGACATAATTAGGAAGAAGGAGGGGGCGCCCTGTTATATGTGGCATTTTGCCAAGAAGAGGTGTTGGTAATGAATGGTTGTCCAGAGCAATTGGTATTAATTGTTGGCTGGATAAACACTGTAAGGATAATGCAGTACCATTCATTGACAACTGGGACAACCTCTATGGTCGAAATGACATGCATGCCAGGGATGGGGTTCACTTATCCAGGGCAGGTGTGGGTTTTCTTGCTAACTCAGTTGAGGAGGTTGTTAGGACTTTAAACTAGGATTAGTTAGAGGTATGGGTTTAGAAATGGTAAATAATGAGTATGGATATATTGACTTATGCTCTGATATTAAGAATCTTAATAGTAACTGTCATGGAGTAACTCTGGGTATTGATAATTTCAGAAATTGAGTAAAAACAAAGATGAATAGGAAAAATGTGCAGAAGAAAAAACATATGGTATTTTATGCTAACAGTCGAAGTGCAAGAAATAAAATTAATGAGCTACGTTTGGTAGCATGTGCTGGGAACTTTGATATCATTGCATTAACTGAAACGTTGTATGATTTAAAGAGTCGGGATATGACTGCTGAGTGTAATATTCAGGGATTTAAGTTGTTCAATGTGGATAGATCTAATGGGAAGGGGGGAGGAGTTGCATTATATGTTCGAGAAAATATTAATTGTTGCATAAAAACAGGTATGAAAATAGATGGAACAGTAACAGAATCTGTTTGGGTAGAGTTCATAGAGGGTCAAGAAAAACTAATTCTAGGTGTAATATACCGACCTCCAGGCTTGGATCACGATAGAGGGAGACTTCTTTGGGACGAAATTGTTAGGGCTTCTAGACACAATAACATAGTCATAGTAGGGAACTTTAACTTTTGTCAAATTGACTGGAATTATTTGACAGGTGATCTAGAGTTCAGTGACTTTATGGAAACAGTTCAGGACTGTTTTCTGAAGCAGAGCGTAACAGAGCCTACCAGGGGTAATAATTTGCTAGACCTAGTCTTGTAATAAAGTTGCTAGAATTACCGACAATATGTAAAGTAAAAGAACACAAGTGCAACTAATGTGACATTTATTGTGGCAACGTTTCGCTCTCCAGGAGCTTTATCAAGCCATAGTAGTAGTAGTAGTAGTAGTAGTAGTAGTAGTAGTAGTAGTAGTAGTAGTAGTAGTAGTAGTAGTAGTAGTGACAAAAGTAATACAATATGATAGAGCAATTAATTCGTACATAAGAAAGGGATACAAAAGCTATTACTTGGGTAACATAAAAATAGGTTGGACAAACATAGACTGGAAAGATGCAGCTTGTTTCAGTGTTCACTCTCTGTAATGTGCTTTGTGTAGTATAACAGGAGAGACTATGTGATGGCAGGGTTTACTGTTTTCAGGAGGATTCTTGCTAAGACTTCGGAGATGGTGAAGCTGCCGTTGTTTTGTTTAATTGTATTCGAAACAGCGATCAGTGCTGATTCGAGGCACTTGCGTCTGCGGAAATTAGTTTCTTTGATCACTAATTGGGCGTCTCTGAATTTCATGAGATGATTGGTGGAATTTCGGTGTTGTACACAGGCGTTGTTCAAGTTATCGTTCCTACATGCGTAAATGTGTTCATTGAGGCGGGTGTCGAGGTTTCTTGCTGTTTCACCTACGTAAATCTTGTCACAGCCTCCACAGGGTATAGTGTAAACTCCTGCATTGACTGGTTCGTGGTGCTTGGATTTTGTCCTGGTTAGATCCTTTATTGAAGTGCTAGAAACGATGGCGACTCTGGTGTTAGCTTGTGAAAGTACTTTTGAGACGTTCAGTGCAACCTGGCTGTTGGGAAGAATTATAACTTTGTTGGGAGTGGTGTTGATGCGTGGAGAATTAATGATCTGAAGAGCTCTTTTCTTGCAGTCTTTGATGAAAAAAGAAGAAAAATGTAACTCAGTGAATGTTTGGTGAATGTATGTACATTCCTCGTCAAGAAACTCAGGACTACAAATTCGGTATGCTCTTAGGAAAAACCCGATGATGATGCCTCTTTTGGTTTTGGTATCTTGACTGGAATAGAAGTGTGTGAGATCATTTTTATTGGTGGGTTTCCGATAAACTTGAAATCTTAGGTTGTTGTCTACTTTGTGAATGAGGACGTCGAGGAAAGGTAGCTTGTCATTGGACTCTTCTTCTAGTGTAAACTGGATCGCCGATTCCAGAAGGGTTATATACAGGGCCTTCTCACTGCAGCTTTATGTGAACCTTCTTCTTCTAATCTTCGTAGACGATACATCACTGCCCTTAAGAACCTCGCCAACGACCCCAACATTATCGTCACCACCGCCGACAAAGGAGGTGGAGTCGTCATACTCAACACCAGTGACTACAACACTAAAATGGTGGACCTTTTGAATGATCAATCTACATACGAACCCATCAGCACTCAACAGTGGGAGACGCTCACCAAAGATTTTCTATACAAAACCAGACAAATACTCAAACGCACTAGAGAAGGGAAGAAAACTTCTGTACTTGTTACCAAGCAACCCTAAACCAGCACACATGTATGGTTTACCCAAGACCCATAAACACAATATTCCTCTCAGACCCATCACGTCAGGAATAGGCAGTGCTCCACACAAACTAGCCGGAGTTCTTGCCAAACATTTTTCCCTGCCTTCTGGGGACCATCAGCCCCGCTCATTTTAAACACTCAGGCGACCTTCTCAACCGCATCCGTAACCTCTCCATCCGTAACAAGAAACTAAGCAGTTTGGATGTGACTTCCCTCTTCACAAAAGTACCTACCAAAAAAACCATCGAGGTTCTACGACGTAAAGTCAATCAGGACCTTAATCTTTCTCTACCTCCCGGAGATTTTGTTGACTTGATTGAACTCTGTGTTAATTTCAACTGTTTTTCTTTCAATAACAAGCTCTCTTTCAATAACAGGATCAGTAACAAGTGGCGTTCCACAGGGATCAGTCTTGGGCGCATTGTTGTTTATAATATATATCAATGATCTTGATGAAGGAATTACTAGTGATATGAGCAAATTCGCCGATGACACGAAGATAGGTAGGATAATTGATTCAAACGTAGATGTTAGGGAACTTCAGGAGGATTTAGACAAACTCTACTCTTGGTCAGAAAAGTGGCAGATGCAGTTCAATGTAGATAAATGCAAGGTTCTGAAACTCGGGAGTGTCCATAACCCTAGCACTTATAAGTTAAATAATGTAGAACTTAGCCATACAGATTGCGAAAAGGACTTGGGGGTTATGGTAAGCAGCAACCTTAAACCAAGACAGCAATGCCTAAGCGTACGTAATAAGGCAAATAGATTACTGGGATTATATCAAGAAGTGTAAGCAACAGAAGTCCAGAGGTCATACTGCAGCTTTATACATCATTAGTAAGGCCTCACCTAGATTATGCAGCTCAATTCTGGTCTCCATATTACAGAATGGACATAAATTCGTTAGAAAACATTCAGCGTAGGATGACTAAATTAATACATAGCATAAGAAATCTTCCTTATGAAGAAAGATTGAAGACTCTTAAGTTACATTCACTTGTTAGACGAAGAATGAGGGGAGACCTGATCGAAGTGTTTTAAGTGGAAGATAGGTATTAATAAAGGGGATATTAACAAGGTCTTGAGGGTATCTCTCCAAGAGAGAACCCGCAGTAATGGATTTAAATTAGATAAGTTTAGATTTAGAAAGGACCATAGGAAAGTATTGGTTTGGAAATAGGGTAGTTGATGAGTGGAACAGTCTACCTAGTTGGGTTATTGAGGCTAGGACTTTGGGTAGTTTCAAATTTAGGTTGGATAAGTACATGAGTGGGAGGGGTTGGATTTGAGTGGGACTTGCACATCGGAGCTTGTTTCTTGGGTGGCATTGAAAATTGGGTTGGTCAAATGTTTGTTAGTGGGATGAATTGTAAAGGACCTGCCTAGTATGGGCCAACAGGCCTGCTGCAGTGTTCCTCATTTCTTATGTTCTTATGTTCTTATGTACAAGCAAACCTACGGCATGGGAATGGGGTCCCCCATAAGTGCCGTCCTACCCAACTTATACATAGAACACCTAGAGTCCGAACACTTCGCCAACATCATCCCTTCGAGCGTCACTTGGTTACGTTACGTGGACGATGTCCTCGTAATAACTCCAAAACGTTTTGATGTGCGGGATCTTCAGGCAAGGCTCAACGCAGTTGAACCGGCGATCCAGTTTACACTAGAAGAAGAGTCCAATGACAAACTACCTTTCCTCGACGTCCTCATTCACAAAGTAGACAACAACCTAAGATTTCAAGTTTATCGGAAACCCACCAATAAAAATGATCTCACACACTTCTATTCCAGTCAAGATACCAAGACCAAAAGAGGCATCATCATCGGGATTTTCCTAAGAGCATACCGAATTTGTAGTCCTGAGTTTCTTGACGAGGAATGTACATACATTCACCAAACATTCACTGAGTTACATTTTCCTTCTTTTTTCATCAAAGACTGCAAGAAAAGAGCTCTTCAGATCATTAATTCTCCACGCATCAACACCACTCCCAACAAAGTTATAATTCTTCCCAACAGCCAGGTTGCACTGAACGTCTCAAAAGTACTTTCACAAGCTAACACCAGAGTCGCCATCGCTTCTAGCACTTCAATAAAGGATCTAACCAGGACAAAATCCAAGCACCACGAACCAGTCAATGTAGGAGTTTACACTATACCTGTGGAGGCTGTGACAAGATTTACGTAGGTGAAACAGCAAGAAACCTCGACACCCGCCTCAATGAACACATTTACGCATGTAGGAACGATAACTTGAACAACGCCTGTGTACAACACCGAAATTCCACCAATCATCTCATGAAATTCAGAGACGCCCAATTAGTGATCAAAGAAACTAATTTCCGCAGACGCAAGTGCCTCGAATCAGCACTGATCGCTGTTTCGAATACAATTAAACAAAACAACATCAGCTTCACCATCTCCGAAGTCTTAGCAAGAATCCTCCTGAAAACAGTAAACCCTGCCATCACATAGTTTCTCCTGTTATACTACACAAAGCACATTACAGAGAGTGAACACTGAAACAAGCTGCATCTTTCCAGTCTATATTTGTCCAACCTGTTTTTATGTTACCCAAGTAATAGCTTTTGTATCCTTTTACTCATGTACGAATTAATTGCTCTATCATAGTGTAATACTTTTGTCACTACCACTACTACTACTACTGCTACCACTAGTGAACATAGAAATGTTGATAAATTAGAGACATGTGCAACTCTTGGGTATCTTTATTGAGGAAACGTTTCGCCACACAGTGGCTTCATCAGTCCATACGTAGGAGAAACTTGAAGAACAGGAGGAGAATGAGGCAATCAGTCCCTCAACCTTGAGTCGATGTGTTCGGTCCATCAATCTTGAATAGAGTGGTGAAGTGTACTTAGCTCAGTGGTGACGTGTACTTAGCTCTGTGAAGACCTGAACTTCAAAATGGTATACAATACCGACAGGTTGTTAGGTAAGACACATATGCAACAGTTAGACAACTTTATTCCGAAACGTTTCGCCTACACAGTAGGCTTCTTCAGTCGAATACAGAAAGTAGGCAGGAACAGTAGAGATGAGAAGACGATGTAATCAGTCCATCACCCTTGTAGTCGTAGAATTTGAGGTTGTCAGTCCCTCGGCCTGGAGAAGTTCAGTTCCATAGTCAGGAACTATCTCAGATAGTTCCTGACTATGGAACTGAACTTCTACAGGCCGAGGGACTGACAACCTCAAATTCTACGACTACAAGGGTGATGGACTGATTACATCGTCTTCTCATCTCTACTGTTCCTGCCTACTTTCTGTATTCGACTGAAGAAGCCTACTGTGTAGGCGAAACGTTTCGGAATAAAGTTGTCTAACTGTTGCATATGTGTCTTACCTGTGAAGACCTGTTTGTGTGCTCTCTGTGAATCTGTACCAGGATGCCCTCTCTTGAGCAACTTTACCAGCAGCTGAGAGAAGAGCTCAGAGTTGCTAAGATGGAGATACGGCGATTAACGGAGAAGAACAAGAGGATTCGTAGTAATCATTCTGTTGTGAGTCCCCAGGTTAAGAGGGGAGCTTGGTCAGTGGCCGGGCAACATGGAACCAAGCTGAAGATCAAGAAAACGGTTGGAGAGGCAGAAACAACGAGAACCCAGAAGATTACCTTGGAAACTTCCAACTCATTCTCGGTGCTACCTGACGAATGTGAGTGTTCTACTGGGAATGCCACAACGAGTAAGACATCCCTAGAAACCCCAACGAAGACCATCGAGAACATCTTGACGAATTCTACAAGTGGTGTAATGCTACCTGGCGAATGTGAGTCGACTACTCAGAGCATCACGACGGACGACGCCAAGGAAGGTAAAAACATTGTTGTTGTTGGGGATAGCCAGATTAGGTACATGGATAGGGCATTCTGCTTGAAGGATAGGAGTAGGAGGCAGAGAGTGTGTTTTCCTGGGGCTGGGATGAAGGATTTTGTTACCGCTGGTTTGACATCATGAGATAAGGGGAGCAAGTTTATTATCTGTCCCCATTGCGGGGGGCAACGATTTTTGGGCAGCGAGGAGTGGGACCTAAATTAAGCGGGAAAAGGTCAGCAATAGAGATAATTAGGAGGAAGGGGGGGAAACTTGTAAATATGTGGCATTTTCCCAAAGGAAAAGGAGTTGGAAATGAATGGTTGTCCCCGAGCTTGGTGTCAATTGCTTGGGTGGACAAATACTGTAAGGAAAAAAGGGGGGTAAAAAATTCATTGACAACTGGGGCCCTTCTATTTCAGAAAGACAAGTATTTAGGGGTGGGGTTTCACTTATCTAGGGGTGGGGTTGGGGGGCCCCTGGCCAACGCAGTTTGGGGGGGCTGTTAAGGGCTTTTAAAATAGGAAAAGTTAGTGGTATGGGTTTTTTGGGGGGGAAAACGGGGAAGTCCCCGGGGGGAAACATGAGTAATAGGAGAAAATAGGGAATAGGGAAAAGAGGTGGATTTTGGAAAGCCCGTGGCACTAATTGGCAAGGACAGTATTAAGGGTTTTGGGAATAACAGAAAGGAGCAGGAAGGGTAAAGAGAGAGGAGGGTCATTAAATATTTATTACACAAATAGTCGCAGTGCTAGGAATAAGATGGACGAGTTTGAGACTAGTTGCTAGTGCAGGTAACATAGATGTATTTGCCATTACTGAGACTTGGTTTAATTCAAAAAGTCGGGACATGCCTGCAGAATGTCACATTCAGGGTTTTAAATTGTTCCAAGTAGATAGAAGTATCGGGAAGGGGGTGGGGTGGCATTGTATGTCCGAGATCGCTTGAACTGTTGCATAAAAACGGGTATTAAGTCTGAAGTAACACATACAGAGTCTGTTTGGATAGAATTTCAGAGGGGCATGAAAAATTAATTTTAGGTGTGATATACCGTCCCCCAAATTTAGATAGGGACCAAGGGAGACTACTATGGGAGGAAATTGTTAGGGCCACAAGGCACGATAATGTAGTAATTCTAGGAGACTTTAACTTTAGTCATATTGATTGGAATTTCTTGACTGGGAATTTAGAATCATACGATTTCTTAGAATTAGTTCAGGATTGTTTTTTGAAGCAGTTTGTGACAGAACTACAAGGGAAATAACCTGCTTGACTTAGTTCTGGCAAACAATGAAATCCCTTATTAATAATTTAGAAGTTTCAGAGGAACGGGAGCTAGCGACCACAAATCAATTACATTTAGAATTGAATGGAAGTACGATAGTAGGGATAACTCAGTAACAGTCCCAGATTTTCGCTTAGCAGATTACGATGGGCTTAGAGAACACTTATCATCTGTTGACTGGGGTAACGAAGAGAGCTATCAATATGACAGTTTTCTGAACACCAATACATGCTGCTCAAAGAACGTTTATCCCTTATAAGGAAATTAGATCAAATAGAAATGACCCAAAATAGATGAATAATAGGCTGAAATATCTACTAGGGCATAAGAAAGGAATTTATAGCGTATCAAAGGAGGCGAGGGTCATCATATGAATCAGTATATTGACATTAAGAGGGACATTAAAAAGGGGATAAGAAAAGCTAAAAGGGACTATAAAATTTAAAAAGTTGCTGGGGATTCTAAAAAAACCAAAAAGTTTTTTCCAGGTATATAGAACAAAAGTCAGAGATAAGATAGGTCCCCTTAAAAATAACTATGGGCATCTTACTGACAAAGAGAATGAAATGTGCTCGATTTTAAATAATTATTTTCTCTGGGTTTTTTTACACAGGAAGAACACTAATAATATTCCGGTAATTAATTTTTATAGTGGATCAGAAGAAGATAAATTATGTAACATCACAGTCACTATTTGAAATGGTTGTGAAGCAAAATAGACCGACTGAAGCAAAATAAGTCACTGGGTCCTGAGAGGTTTTTTCAAGGGTTCTTAAGGAATGCAAATTGGAAGTCTGTGAACCATTAACTAATATTTTTAATTTATTCTTCAAACAGGTGTAGTGTCTGATATGTGGAAGATGGCTAATGTAATTCCTATTTTTTAAAACAGGGGACAAGTCGTTACCGTCAAATTACCGCCCAATAAGCCTGACCTCAATTGTAGGCAAATTACTAGAGTCAATTATAGCTGAAGATTATAAGCAGCCATCTCGATAAGCATAGCTTGATTAAGGATACTCAGCATGGATTCACAAGAGGCCGGGCTTGTCTAACTAATTTATTAACATTCTTCAGTAAAGCTTTTGAGGTTGTTGACCACGATAAAGAATTTGATATTGTTTACTTAGATTTTAGTAAGGCATTTGATAGAGTTCTGCACCAAAGACTGTTTAAGAAAGTAGCAGCTCATGGCATTGGGGAAGGGTGCTCTCGTGGATCGAATCATGGCTCAAAAGACAGGAAGCAGAGTGTGTCCATAAATGGGGTTAGATCCGAGTGGGGATCAGTAACAAGTGGGCGTTCCACAGGATCAGTCTTGAGCCCGTTGTTGTTTTTTAATTTATATCAATGATCTTGATGAAGGAATTACTAGTGATATGAGCAAATTCGCCGATGACACGAAGATAGGTAGGATAATTGATTCAAACGTAGATGTTAGGGAACTTCAGGAGGATTTAGACAAACTCTACTCTTGGTCAGAAAAGTGGCAGATGCAGTTAAATGTAGATAAATGCAAGTTCTGAGCTCGGGAGTGTCCATAACCCTAGCACTTATAAGATAAATAATGTAGAACTTAGCCATACAGATTGCGAAAAGGATTTGGGGGGTTATGGAAAGCAGCAACCTTAAACCAAGACAGCAATGCCTAAGCGTATGTAAAAAGGCAAATAGATTACTGGGATTTATATCAAGAAGTGTAAGTAACAGAAGCCCAGAGGTCATACTGCAGCTTATACACATAGTAAGGCCTCATCTAGATTATGCAGCTCAATTCTGGTCTCCATATTACAGAATGGACATAAATTTGTTAGAAATCATTCAGCGTAGGATGACTAAATTAATACATAGCATTAGAAATCTTCCTTATGAAGAAAGATGAAGACTGTTAAATTACATTCACTGTGTTAGACGAAGAATGAGGGGAGACCTGATCGAACTGTACAAGTGGAAGATAGGTATTAATAAAGGGGATATTAAACAAGGTTTGAGGATATCTCTCCAAGAGAGGGCCCGCAGTAATGGGTTTAAATTAGATAAGTTTAGATTTAGAAAGAACATAGGAAATATTTTGGGTTTTGGGAAAAAGGGAAGTTGATGAGTGGAACAGTCTACCTAGTTGGGTTATTTAGGCTGGGACTTTGGGTAGTTTCAAATTTAGGTTGGATAAGTACATGAGTGGGAGGGGTTGGATTTGAGAGGGACTTGAACATTGGAGCTTGTTTCTTGGGGGGCATTGAAAATTGGGTTGGTCAAATGTTGTTAGTGGGATGAATTTTTAAAGGACCTGCCTAGTATGGGCCAACAGGCCTGCTGCAGTGTTCCTCCTTTCTTATGTTCTTATGTTCTTATGGAAGCTTAAGGTAGTAGTCGTTTTTAGATGAATGGTTCAGAGAACCGACATGTTGATAAATTAGACACATGTGCAACTCTTGGGTATCTTTATTGAGGAAACGTTTCGCCACACAGTGGCTTCATCAGTCCATACAAAGGAGAATCTTGAAGAACAGGAGGAGAATGAGGAAATTTCATCCCTAAACCCTTGAGTCGATGTGGCCCAGTCCATCAATCTTGAATAGAAAGGGGCATACGTGAGTCGTTTGATAAGGCCCTGCCTCGCAGGGGCCAATAGGCCTTCTGCAATTTTCCTCCATTCTTATGTTCTTATGTTCCTCCTGAAATTCCCTAACATCTACGTTTGAATCAATTATCCTACCATCTTCGTGTCATGGGCAAATTTTTGCTCATATCACTAGTAATTCCTTCATCAAGATCATTGATATGTATTATAAACAACAACGGGCCCAAGACTGATCCCTGTGGAACGCCACTTGTTACTAACCCCCGCTCGGATTTAACCCCATTTATGGACACTCTCTGAGTGGTGACCTGTACTTAACTCAGTGGTGACCTGTACTTAACTCTGTGAAGAAGTGTCTTATTTGCTCCCGTAGACTGAACCAAGATGCCCTCCATCGAGCAACTTTACCAGCAACTTAAGGAAGAATTGAGGGCAGCGAAGATGGAGATACGGCGATTGACCAAGGAAACAGGGATTCGTAGTAGTCCTCCTGTTTCGAGTCCTCAGGTCAAGAAGGGATCGTGGTCGTGCTGGACAGCAGGGACGACGAATTTGACGATCAAGAAGACGAAAGGAAAGCCAGAAACGATGAAGAAGAAAGAACGCGTGGAAACCCAGGGGAAAACCTCCAAAAGCTTCTCGGTTTTTACCCGCAAATGTGAGTCGACTGGGGATCGTCCGACGAACGACAACAAGAAGGAAAAATATTGTTGTTTTTGGGAGATACCGGGTTAAACATGATAGGGCATTCTGCTTGAAGGCGGAGTAGGAGACAAAGGGTAGTTTTCCCTTTGGGGCTGAGAGGAGGACATTGCGCCGGCTTGACAAATCATGAAGGGTAAGGGGGTTCAATCCTATTTTTGCCTCAGTCTGGGGGCAATGATGTGGGAAAGCGTAGAATGAGGATTTAGTTAAAAAGTTCAGGACAGCTATAAAAAGTAGGAAGAAGGGGGGGGCCCTGTTTAAGGCTTTTTTCCAAGAAGAGGTGTTGGGAAAAGAAGGTTGTCCGAGCAATTGGGAAATTGTTGGGTGGATAAACACTTAAGGAAAATTTCAGTACCCTTCTTTACAACGGGCAACTTCTATGGCCAAATTACATGTAGCCCGGGGGGGGGGTTCACCCAGGGGAGGTGTGGGGTTTTCTTCTAACTTGTTGGGGGGTTGTTAGGCTTTTTAATAGGATTAGTTAGAGGGTTGGGGTTTTGAAAAGATTAATAAAGAGTAGGAAAAATTGACTTATGCCTGATATAAGAACTTTAAAAGAAATGTCATGGATAACTCTGTGTAAGTAATTTTAGAAATTGTGTAAAAACAAAGATGAATGGGAAAAATGTGCAGAAGAAAAAACATGTGATGGATTTATACTAACATCAAAGGGCAAAAAAATAAAATTATGAACTACGTTTGGTAGCATGTGCTGGGAACTTTGATATCATTGCATTAAACGAAACGTGGATGTTTAAAGAGGGGGGATATGACGCTATGAAAAATTTCAGGGATTTAATTTTTAAGGGTAAGTAATGGGAAGGGGGGAGGGTTGAAATTTGTATGTTCGAGAAAAATTAATTGTTGCATAAAAACGGGTATAAAAATGGGGATGGAGCAGTAACAGGGTCTGAAAATTTAACCCAATGTGCAACTCGGGGGTTATCTTTATGAGGAAACGTTTCCCCACACTGGCTTCATCGTCCAGCAGGGGGGTTCTGGGACAGAGAAATGGTGGGAAAAATCAGTAAACAATATGGAATATTGGAAACAAATGCAAGGGGGAGAGGAAAGTTTTGTTCCCAAGGGAAAAAAAAATTGGGAAGAAAAAACGAGCCTTGGACCCGGGTGTGGGGGGGGGGGGGGGGGGTGGGGTTAAGGGGGTGGGAAAAAAAAAGAATTAGTAAAGAGCCAGAAACGAGTAGCACGATAAGGAGGGGGGCCCCCCAGCGACATTAGAAAACAAACATGCATCGAAAGTAAAATTTGACCCGAAACTGCTGTTTTCCACATTAGGGGAAAAGACAACAGTCAAGGACCATTTAAAAGCTGGGGAAAGAAGGTGGAGAATCACAAGAAACGATCAAGGGTATGGAGGAGTCAAAACAATTTAAGGAAGTATTTACAGTAAGACAGGGAAGGACTCTGGGGGGACGACCAATGGGGGCACCAGCAAGGAATACACCCAACAAGTTTGGACGACATACATACAGATGAGGGGGGAGGTGAAGAAAATGCTAAGGGACATCGATACCTCAAAGGGAATGGGACCGGGCAACATCTCCCCCGGGGGCCTTAAGAGGGGGCGATATGTTTTTGCGTGCCCTTACCCCAACTTAAACACCCTGGAAACTGGGGAACACCGAGGTTGGAAGGACGGCAAATGTATTCCCATTTTAAAAAAAAAGACAGAAAAGAGGCACTAAACGTAGACCCCGTGTCCCTTGACGTTATATATGCAAAAAAAATTTTGGAAAGATTTTCAGGAGGAGAGTGGTGGGGCACCTGGAACGGGAACAGGAGTAAAAAATGCCAACCACACGATTCACGAAGGAAAACCTGTGTAAAAAAACCTTCGGGGTTTTATAAAAATAACAGAAGAAGCCAAAGAGAGAGGGGGGGGTTGATTGCATCTTCTTTGGACTGCAAGAACCCTTTGACACAGTTTCACAAGAGATTAGTCAAAACAAGCATCGGGGCCATAAAACGGGAAAGGGGATGCAATGGATCAAGAAAACCTACAGGGGGGCAACAACGGTCATGGAACGTAATAAAAGTATCACAGTGGCACCTGTGACGAGGGGGGTCCCACGGGGTCGGCCCTGGACCAGTGCATTTTTGGTATATGTGAACGACATGAGGGAAGGGTTGCCAAAGTGTCCCTGTTTGCAGATGATGTAATTTAATGAGGAAATTTAAAATCTTTTAGGCCCAGGCAATTTAAAAAGAGACCGGACAGACGGGATCCTGGTCCCAAAGGGTTTCTCAAATTTAACCCTCCCAAAAAATGCAAAGTCATGAAAAAGGGAAGGGGACAAAGACCACAGACAGAGTAAAAGGCTAGGTGGCCCAAAAATGCAAACCCACTCAAAGAAAAATCTTGGGGAGGAAAACACGGCATTCCCAACACACATCAATAGATAAAGTGCAGCAAGGGGGCCTCAAACCCGAGAAAAAACATTCCGATACCTTAGAAGGAACTTTTAAAAACTTACATTTTTTTACCCATATGGAGTTTAAAATGTTTGGAACCCGATTGAAAAACCCCCGTCAAGAAACAAAAAGTAAAAAAGTTTGCGACAAGGTTAGTTCCAGAGCAAGGGGTTTCCCATGAAAAAGATTAAGGGGAAAACGGCCTGACGACACTGGAGGACAGGAGGGTCAGGGAGACATATAACACAAATAAAATACGCGTGGAATAGACAAGGTGGACAAAGACAGGGTGTTCCAGGGGGGGGCACAGAAACAAGAGGCCCAATTGGAAGTTAAGACACAAATGATCAGAGAGATAGTAGGAAGTATTTTTTTCATCATGAGTTTAAGGCAGTGGGGAAAAGCCAAAAAACGTATGGAGGCAGGAAAACCCTCACAGTTTTAAGACGAGGTTTGATAAAGCTCATGGGGCGGGGGAGAGAAAAGGGCCCCCTTGTAGCAACCGGTGAAGAGGGGGGGCCAGGAGCTAGGACTCAAACCCTGCAACCACAAAAGGGGAGTACAAATGGGGGAGTACACACATGGAGGCTGGCGCTCACATAAAAGGCGGGCACACAAAAGGAGGGGGCACAAACATGGAGGCGGGCACACACATGGAGGCTGCACACACAGGGGAAGGTTGGCACACACATGGAGGGTGGGGGAAACCCCGGGGGCTGGCACACCTTTAAGGGCCCTTGGGCCCCACACATGGGGCTGGCACAACTTTGGGGGCGGGGCGCACACATGAAGGTTTTGGCCCCACCAGGAGGGTGGGAAACACCATGAAGGCTGGCCCCACAAAAGGAAGGTGGAAACACACTGGGGGTTGGCACACACTTTGGAGGGGGGCGCAAAAACATAAGGGTTTTGGCACACAAGGAGGGTGGCAACACATAAAGGGTTTGGCACCACAGGGAGGTGGCACACACTTTAAAGGGTTTGGCACACACATGGGGGCTGGGCACACCATAAAGGTTTGGCACAACATGGGGGCTGGCAACACATTGAAGGCTGGCACACACATGGGGGGGTGGCGCCCCAAGGGGAGGCGGGAAACAACTTGAAGGCGGGCACACAAAAAAAAGGAGGTTTGGGGCACACAAAAGGAGGAGGCGCACACATGAAGGTTGGCACACAATGGAGGGTGGAACAACATGAAGGCTGGCACACACATGAAGGGGGCCCAAAAACCATGGAGGCTGGCACACACAGGGAGGCTGGCGCACAAAAAGGGTTTTGGCACACACATGGAGGGGGGCACAAAAATTAAGGCGGGCACACACAGGACTTTTTTGGAAACACACATAAAAGGCTGGCACACACTTTGGAGGCGGGGCACCCCAAAAAATGAACCCGGGCACAAACATGGAGGCTGGCACAACATAAAGGGCTGGCCAACATGGAGGGTGGAACACACATGAAGGCGGCAAACACAAGGAGGGGGCGCACACAGGGGAGGCTGGCACAAAAAATTTGGGCTAGAAACACACATGAAGGGGGCCCACACATGGAGGCTGGCACACACAGGGGAGGCTAGCACAAAACATGAAGGTGGCAACACATGGGGGGTGGCACCCACACAAAGGCGGGCCCACTTTTTCATGGGGGCGGCACCCCACTTGGAGGCACAAAACACCAGAAGGGGCGCACACATGAAGGCTGGCACACACAGGGAAGGCGGGGGCACCCCCAAAATTGGAGGCAAGCACACCATAAGGCGGGCGCACACATGAAGGCGGGGCACACACATGGAGGCTGGCAAACAAAAGGGAGGCTAGAAACAAACTTTGAAGGCTGGCGCACAAGGGAAGGCTGGCGAAACAAATGAAGGCGGGCACAACATGAAGGCTGGAAACAACATAAAGGCGGGCACCACTTGGGGTAGCCCACACAAAAAGGCTGGCGCACACATAAATCTGGCACACACATGGGGGTTTGGCACACAAAAGGAGGCTAGCACACAAAATAAAAGGCTGGGCACACATAAAGGGTGGCGAAACACTTTAAGGCTGGCCCCACACATGAAGGCGGGGCACACACATGGAGGCTACCAACATGAAGGCTGGCGCACAAAATAAAGGGGCTGGCACAAAAAATTGAAAAGGCTGGCACACACAGGGAAAGGCTAGCACCCCCTGAAGGCGGCGCACACATAAAGGGGCTGGCACACCCCATGAAGGCGGGCACACACATGGGGGCTAGCACACACAAAAAGGGTTTCGCACACATGAAAGGCTGGCAAAACACATGGGGGGGGGGAAAAAACACACATGGAGGCTAGCACAACATGAAGGTTTGGGCGCACACAGAAGGCTGGCGCCCCACATGAAGGTTTGGCCCCACACATGAAGGCGGGGGCACAAAACATAAGGGGTTTGGAACACACATGGAGGCTAGCACACACATAAAGGGGCTGGCGCACACATGAAGGCGGGACCACATGGAGGCTGGCACCACATGGAGGCAGAAACCCCACAAAAAAGGGGCGGCCCAAAACACATAAGGCTGGCGCAACATAAAGGCTGGCCCCCCCACATAAAGGGCTGGCACACACATGGGGGCTAGCACACCATGAAGGTGGCGCACACATAAAGGGCTGGCACAAAACATAAAAGGCTGGAAACACACTTAAAAGGCTGGCACACCCCATGGAGGCTGGCACACCAATAAAGGGGCTGGCCCCACACTTTGGAGGCTGGCGCACACATGGAGGCGGAACACTTAAACCCAAAATAAAAAAAAGGGTTTTGCCAGGGAAAACCCCGTTTAAACTATAAAAAACGTCTTGAAAACGTTGAAAAAATATTGTTAAATAAACCAATAAAAAACAAAGGGGATTAAGAACTTAAAACAACTTAAAAAAAATTTTTTATTTTTCTGCATCCCAAAATTTCTTTTAAATTTTTTGTTTAAAAGAGTTATGGAAAATTTCTACTAAAAAATTCTACTAAAAACCCCCGTTCCATCCACCTATCCCTTTAAAAGAAAATTTTTAGAAGTTCAAAATATAAGGGGAAAAAGGGAGGCAAAAAAATTACAAGGGAGGGAAACCCTTTGTAAGAAAAAAAAAGTCGTCGTAGGGGGGACTTCACATGCGGGGGGAAAGAAGAAGGGTTTACGTTTTCACAAACATGGGGGAGCCATAAAGGGAAACATTAGGGTTTTCCATGCAGGGAGCCATAAAAAGAACAGTACTTTTCCAAAAACTTTCAGGGACCCTTTAAGAACAAAAGTTCACAAAAAAGCAGGGAGCCATGAAGAACAAAACGTTTCACAACATGCGGGGGAAGCCATAAAGGGAACAGTAGTGTCACAACATGCGGGGAACCAGGTGAAAAAGAGTACGGTCACAACATCGGGGAGCCATGAAAACATTAGGGTCCCACAACTTTGCCAGGGAGCGATGAAAAAACGTGTGTCCAACATGCGGGGAGCCTTTGAAAAAACAGTACGTGCACAACTGCAGGGGGGCCATGAAAAACAGTCCGTGTAAACAAAAATCAGGGCCATGAAGAAAATTTTACCGTGTCAAAAAACTTTGGGGGGAACCTTTAAAAAGATTAGTGTCAAAAAAAATGGGGGGAACCAAGAAGAACAGTATTTCCAAACCAAATGCAGGGAGCGTGAAAAACCAAAATTGTCTCAAAACAGAGGGACCCATGAAGAACAGTCCCGTGTCACAAAAACCCGGGGGGCCATGAAAAAACATTAGGGTTCAAAAAGCGGGGGCCATGAAGAACATACTGTCACAAACTTTGGGGGGAAAACCCAATAAAAAAGAGTACGTGTCACAACATGGGGGGACCCAAAGAAAACGTACGTTCAAAACCCATGCAGGGAGCGTTTGAAGAACTTAGGGTGTCCAACAGGGCAGGGGCCATGAAGAACAGTACTGTCACAACATCGGGGACCCCAATGAAGAACAGACGGCCCACAACAGGGCCGGGGGGAAACCATAAAAAAAGAGTACGGTTCAAAAAAATGGGGGGAAACCATGAAAAACCCATACGTCCCACAACATACAGGGAGCGATGAAAACCCGAAAGTGTCTCAACTGGGGGGAGCCTTTGAAGAACATTTACGTGTCACAAAAACCCCGGGGAGCATGAAGAACAAAACGTGTCCAAAACATGCGGGGGAGTCATAAAAGAACATTACTTTGTCACAACATGGGGGGAACCAGAAAAAACAGTACTTTGTCACAAATGCGGGAACCTTTAAAAAACAATATTTTGTCACAAAAAGCGGGGATCCATGAAGAAAACGGGGTTTTTTGGGGAAAGGCGGGTTAGCGGGGTTTAAAAGAAATACTTTTTTGGGGAGGCTTTTTTTTAATTTTTTTTATTGAATAATTGTGGGGGGTTTACACAGGTTTTGTGTGTTTTGGGGCCCATCCCCCCGGGTGGGGCCCAAATGCCCAGAAAATTGGGGGGGCCTTGTGTCTTGATGCCGGGGGCCGCTTGTGATTTGAGAGCGAGGAAAATTTTTCATACTAAAGGTGGAAAGGGCCTAAAATTGGCAGCACCTGAGGGGGCGGGGAAATATAAAACTAAGCGGCGGACACATGGGCTTCTGGCGGGACAGTAAAAAGGCGGGTTACATACGCCCCGGGCCACCTACCGCGCTTTCCGTCCCGACGCGACAATACTGGTAGTAAAAGAAACTCGGTCTCTCTCTCGTAGGAACAGGGCACAGAACACAAAATAAAAACATATATATACATATGGACATGGAAAAAAAAACTTCCTACAGGGAGGGAAGAAAAAAACATGTGGGGTGTGCTAAACATCGTGGTCATAGGCAGTGAGCGTCGATGGGCATCACTGCATGCCTTCCTGCGTCTGGACAGATACTGCAACACAGGAGACATCGCTGCGGCTGAGCTGTGACGTAACAGGGTACGGTCTCCTCTGGAACGGTGAAGCAGACATCGTAGGAGTCGCTGCAGGTTTCACTCAACCTGGAGCACGACATGCTGGTGCCCTCGAGTGAGGCGTCGACAAAACTCGGCAACTGGGCAGGACTTCTGGCAAGCGACTCTGGAGGACACTTCTCGACTGGTACTGTCGCTGGGCTGTCACTGCCGGCGAGCGTGGAGCGAGTTGTGGAGCGAGTCGTGGCAGAGACGACTGGGTGAAACATCTGGGAGTCGTAACATCATACACCAGACTGCAGTGAGAGAGCTAGCAGTCAAAGTGACATCTTCTTTGTGCAGGCTGCTCACTGAAGCTTGTGACACGAGGCTGACACAGCGCCTGCCGACAGTGGCTAACTGCAGCTTGGCGAGTATCATTCTCTCGGCAGTTGGAGTTATAGCAGAGGTTAGTCTAAGCGTCCCTAGACTTGTTTCTCTACATATAACTGCATTCTGAAGGTCTGGAGGTGAAGTGAAACAAATCTCGATGGGAATCGTAGCAGGTACGATTCTGCAGAACATCACGAGCGACGAGCATAAAAGCTTTCTGTACAAGGGGGCTCGGGCTCAGGGCTGTCTGATAGCTGTCAAACACACTGGTCACACGGGTGACTTAACACAGTGGTGCTACTCAGGTCTGGCTCAGACCTCACTGGACACACGGAAACTTTACACACCCGAGGTACAACATGGCTTAAACTAGCAAATGATGCTTTTCTGTGCATAAAACTGACTCTAAGACATACTAAAATGTGAGAACACTGAGAGGAATTAATTAACACGACATATATCTTCTCTTAATCTTCTCGACAATACTGAAATAATTACTAGAAGCACTCGATGTTGACATCATGTGATGTCAGGCGTGATGACGTCAGCAGCACTGTGATGTCAGCAGACATCTCGAGGTGACGTCAGGCAGACATCGTGAGGTGACGTCAGCAGACATTGTGATGTCATGAAGTCGGGCAGCATCGTTGGTGACGTCAATGTGATGCGGGCAGCAGACCACAGCATGAGGCCTGGGACATCTGGTAACTCACATGGCTGGTAGATCCACGTGACATCGCCCACCCCCACGTGGCGTCGTGATCTATGTGGCATGCTGACCCACTTAGCTTCGAGTGGCCTCGGGCACTCGGATACACAGCTCTGGCAATGAATCACACGAAAAACAGCAGAAAACACAGCAGAGGGAGTGGGGCAGTGATGAGTGTATGGTAGACGGGTGAGCGTGAGTAGGGCGAGCATGGGCAAGGTGAGGAACAGCCACTTCCTCTCCTCCTCCCCCACCCACAAACACGTGGAGAAACTCACACTGGACGCAGAAATCACCACAAAACTCACCTCTGTCTTGGGCATACTGAAGTGGCAAGGCCTATAGATGGCAGCACCTGAGTGGCGCGAAATATGAACTAAGCTGGCAGACAGCATGGGCTGTCTGTGCAGACAGTACAGGCTGTCTACATGAAGAACAGTACGTGTCACAACATGCAGGGAGTCATGAAGAACAGTACGTCTCACAACATGCGGGGAACCATGAAGAACAGTACGTGTCACAACATGCGGGGAGCCATGAAGAACAGTACGTGTCACAACATGCAGGGAGCCATGAAGAACAGTACGTGTCACAACATGCAGGGAACCATGAAGAACAGTACGTGTCACAACATGCAGGGAACCATGAAGAACAGTACGTGTCACAACATGCAGGGAACCATGAAGAACAGTATGTGTCACAACATGCAGGGAGCCATGAAGAACAGTACGTGTCACAACATGCAGGGAGTCATGAAGAACAGTACGTGTCACAACATGCGGGGAACCATGAAGAACAGTACGTGTCACAACATGCGGGGAGCCATGAAGAACAGTACGTGTCACAACATGCAGGGAGCCATGAAGAACAGTACGTGTCACAACATGCAGGGAGCCATGAAGAACAGTACGTGTCACAACATGCAGGGAACCATGAAGAACAGTACGTGTCACAACATGCGGGGAACCATGAAGAACAGTACGTGTCACAACATGCGGGGAGCCATGAAGAACAGTACGTGTCACAACATGCAGGGAGCCAAGAAGAACAGTACGTGTCACAACATGCGGGGAGCCATGAAGAACAGTACGTGTCACAACATGCGGTGAGTCATGAAGAACAGTACGTGTCACAACATGCAGGGAGCCATGAAGAACAGTACGTGTCACAACATGCGGGGAGCCATGAAGAACAGTACGTGTCACAACATGCAGGGAGCCATGAAGAACAGTACGTGTCACAACATGCGGGGAGCCATGAAGAACAATACGTGTCACAACATGCAGGGAGTCATGAAGAACAGTACGTGTCACAACATGCAGGGAACCATGAAGAACAGTACGTGTCACAACATGCAGGGAGCCATGAAGAACAATACGTGTCACAACATGCGGGGAGCCATGAAGAACAATACGTGTCACAACATGCAGGGAGTCATGAAGAACAGTACGTGTCACAACATGCAGGGAGCCATGAAGAACAGTACGTGTCACAACATGCAGGGAGCCATGAAGAACAGTACGTGTCACAACATGCAGGGAGTCATGAAGAACAGTACGTTTCACAACATGCGGGGAACCATGAAGAACAGTACGTGTCACAACATGCAGGGAACCATGAAGAACAATACGTGTCACAACATGCAGGGAACCATGAAGAACAGTATGTGTCACAACATGCAGGGAGCCATGAAGAACAATACGTGACACAACATGCGGGGAACCATGAAGAGTAGTACGTGTCACAACATGCGGGGAACCATGAAGAACAGTACGTGTCACAACATGAGGGGAACCATGAAGAACAGTACGTGTCACAACATGCACGGAACCATGAAGAACAGTACGTGTCACAACATGCAGGGAACCATGAAGAACAGTACGTGTCACAACATGCGGGGAACCATGAAGAACAGTACGTGTCACAACATGCGGGGAACCATGAAGAACAGTAAGTGTCACAACATCGGATGTAATTCCCGGTGGCCTGGTGGCTAAAGCTTCCGCTTCACACACGGAGGGCCCGGGTTCGATTCCCGGCGGGTGGAAATTCCGACACGTTTCCTTACACCTATTGTCCTGTTCACCTAGCAGCAAATAGGTACCTGGGTGTTAGTCGACTGGTGTGGGTCGCATCCTGGGGGACAAGATTAAGGACCCCAATGGAAAT
Source organism: Cherax quadricarinatus (assembly GCF_026875155.1). Lineage (NCBI taxonomy): Eukaryota > Metazoa > Arthropoda > Malacostraca > Decapoda > Parastacidae > Cherax > Cherax quadricarinatus. Next base: position 10,190 of record NW_026470035.1, on the reverse strand, counting down.
AAGTTAGACAGTCCTCGATGACGCACTGACTTTCTTGGGTTATCCTGGGTGGCTAACCCTCCGGGGTTAAAAATCCGAACGAAATCTTATCTTAAAAGGAATTTAAAACTCTATGAATATGTCTACAGATGATGCAAAAATCTCATTTAAAAAAAAATAGATTACGACTCTAAATCTCTACAAGATAACTGAGATATATTGAGGAAATAGAGTGTTAAATGGAGGATGAAAATTAACGGAGATAAATATCATGTAATGGAAATGAGGAAAAGCGAAACCGGATCACATAAAGCATGACAAAACCTAGAAATTATCAGAGAGAAAGAGGGATCTAGGCGGTACTAACAAGAAAAAAAAAGATAGCACAATGCATAAACAAAACTGTGAGAAATACGAATAGCAAACAAATAGCTTTCAAATATATGGAGTTAGAAATTCTATAAGAAAGAACTGCTAGCAATATATATTTGGCCAAAAAGTGGAATATTCAGCTACGATGAAAGACTGAAAAGGGGTAAACATGATACCTCACATATAAGGTCATAAAACGGCATGAAAGGCTAGATAAAACAGTTTTCACATACCTGCAACAGAGATAACGAGAGACAACAGCTGAAAATTGAGAAGAAAGTGGAGCGGAAGGGATAACAGAAGGCTTTTCTTTGCATGATAGACTGGTAGACCAGGGAAATGATTTATACCAGACTGGTAGACCAGGGAAATGATTTATACCAGACTGGTAGACCAGGGAAATGATTTATACCAGACTGGTAGACCAGGGAAATGATTTATACCAGACTGGTAGACCAGGGAAATGATTTATACCAGACTGGTAGACCAGGGAAATGATTTATACCAGACTGGTAGACCAGGGAAATGATTTATACCGGCATGTAGGAAGTGCCTGCACGCATTAAATATAAAAAATATGATGAACAAAATATTAGTGAAAGGTCATCATGAGAACAGCAATGGTCATTTAGATACAAATAAGAAACACTAATGGGTAAAAGGACTCGTACAAGCATGCAAGCACTCACACACACACACACACACACACACACACACACACACACACACACACACACACACACACACACACACACACACACACACACACACACCTGTGTGCGTGCGTGCACGTGCCTGTACGTACTAATCCACAGAGCGGGGACGACAAATCCTCTGGCTGAGGGAGCAGCACCTTGGGACACACCGTCCTCACCAGACCCAACACTTTACACTCTCCGGCTCCTTCAGTAATTCCACTGACGTTATTATTTACATTCTTTTGTTGTTTTATTCGCGAATTAAATACAGTAAAATACTCACACGATAAAATATTTTCATGGTAAAATATGCACGTGATAAAACACTTGGTAGAAACATTTACACGCCGGAACTCTTCCATAATAAAACATTTAGTTAGTAAATCAATATATTTGAAAGCGTTTCTCTGTGTTTGGAAACCTTAACTGAGAAATAATATTTTATATATATTTTTATTACTATTACTACTAAATTATCTTAATCATTATTTACAATACCAACCCAAATAAACCGTAGAAAAAAAAATCGCGAGTTCAAACCCCACCCGTGGTATGGCTTGTTTGCAATCGTGTCATTTCGATTTCGTGAGTCAAACCGTAGAGAGCGTGGGAACTGGAAAATATTCAGGTTTTCCTGATAGATATGAGGGGTAGCTTAAATTCTTTAGACGAAGAACTCTTTATCAGGGTCTAGGCACACTCCTCGGACCATTATGATGTAAGGCTAATAATTTGTGTTATTATTCTAGAATTACGAATATAATTAGATAACATGACTGTGTCATTTTAAAATGACATAATAGCGACCCATTCAGGGAACGGTAATGTGTGTGTGTGTGTGTGTGTGTGTGTGTGAGTGTGTGTGTGTGTGTGTGTACTCACCTAATTGTACTCACATAATTGTAGTTGCAGGGGTCGAGACTCAGCTCCTGGCCCAGCCTCTTCACTGACCGCTGCTAAGTCCTCTCTCTGCTCTATCAGCTTTGTCATACCTCGTCTTAAAACTATGTATAGTTCCTGCCTCCACTACGTCGCTTGCCAGACTATTCCACTTCCTAACTACTCTATGACTGAAGAAATACTTCCTAACATCCCTTTGACTCATCTGAGTCTTCAGCTTCCAATTGTGACCCCTTGTTTCTGTGTCCCATCTCTGGAACATCCTGTCTCTGTCCACCTTGTCTATTCCACGCAGTATTTTGTATGTCGTTATTATGTCTCCCCTGACCTTCCTGTCCTCCAGTGTCGTCAGACCGATTTCCCTTAACCTTTCTTCATAGGACATTCCCCTTAGCTCTGGAACTAGCCTTGTTGCAAACCTTTGCACTTTCTCTAATTTCTTGACGTGTTTGACCAGGTGTGGGTTCCAAACTGGTGCTGCGTACTCCAGTATGGGCCTGACGTACACAGTGTATAAAGTCTTGAACTATTCCTTACAGAGGTACCGGAACGCTGTTCTCAGGTTTGCCAAGCGCCCATAAGCCGCAGCAGTTATCTGGTTAATGTGTGCTTCTGGCGATGTACTCGGTATTATACTCACTCCTAGGTCTTTCTCCTTGAGTGAGGTTTGCAGCCTTTGGCCACCTAGCCTATACTCTGTCTGCGGCCTTTCCCGTCCTCCGATCTTCATGACTTTGCATTTAGCGAGGCTAAATTCTAGAAGCCAGTTTCTGGACCATGCATCCAGCCTGTCCAGGTCTCTTTGTAGACCTACCTGGTCCGCGTCTGATTTAATTCTCCTCATTAACTTCACATCTTCTGCAAACTGGGACAATTCTGAGTCTATCCCTTCCGTCATATCGTTCACATATAACAAGAATACCACTGGTCCCTGTGGGACCCTACTCGTCACCAGCGCCCTGTGATACCTCATCACGGACCATGACTCGCTGTTGCCTCCCTATTAGGTATTCTCTGATCCATTGCAGTGCCCTTCCTGTTATATGTGCCTGTTCCTCTAGCTTCTGTACTAATCTCTTTTGAAGAACTGTGTCGAAGGCCTTCTTGCAGTCCAAAGAAAATGCAATCAACCCACCCTCCCTCTCATTTCTTGCTTCAGTTACCTTGTCATAAAACTCTAGTAGGTTTGTTGCATAGGATTTGCCTTCCATGAATCCGTACTGGCTGTCGTTCATAATCTTGTTCCGCTCCAGGTGCTCTACCACTCTCCTCCTGATAATCTTTCGAAGACTTTGCATGCTATACACGTCAGTGACACTGGTCTGTAATTTAGTGCTTCATTTCTGTCTCCTTTCTGAAAGATGGGGACTACATTTGCCTTCTTCCATACTTCAGGAAGTTGCCCAGTTTCAAGGGACTTGTTGAAGATTTTGGTTAGTGGCACACGTGATGTCTCTGCTACTTCTCTAAGGACCCACGGAGAGATGTCCGTTCCCACAGCCTTTGAGGTGTCAAGATCACTTAGGAGCTTCTCCATTTCCTCTTCAGTTGTGTGTAATTTATCAAACACTTGTTAGTATATCCCTTGTTGACGTACCCCACTGTTTTGTCTTTGCAGTGTCCCTTCAGCCTCCACTGTGTGTGTGTTTGTATGTATGTGTGTGTGTATGTGTATGTATGTGTATGTATGTATGTGTGTCTATGTATGTGTGTGAGCATGCGTGTATTCCCTAATTGCACTCACCTAATTGTGTTGCAGGGGTAGATTCATAGCCCAGGCCCCGCCTCTTACTGATCGCTACTAGGTCCACTCTCTTACTGCTCTATGAGCTTTATCATGGAAACTATGTATAGTTTCTGACTCCACTACATCACTTCTCCAGACTATTCCACTTCCTGACAATTCTATGACTGAAGAAACACATCCTAACATCCCTGTGACTCATCTGAGTCTTCAGCTTCCAATTGTGACCTATTGTTGCTGTGTCCCATCTTTGAAACATCCTGTCCCTATCCACTGTGTCAATTCCTCTCAATATTTTATATGCCGTTATCATGTGTCTCCCTATCCCTTCTGTCCTCCAGTACTGACAGGTCGATTTCGCTTAACCTCTCCTCGTAAGACATGCCCCATTAGCTTCGGACTGGTCTTGTTGCAAACTTTTGCACTTTATCTAATTTCTTGACGTGCTTAACAATGTATGGATTCCAAACTGGTGCTACATACTCCAATATGGGCCTGACGTACACGGTGTACATAGTCTTGAACGATTCCTCACTAAGGTGTCTGAATGCTATTCTTAGGTTTCCCAGGCACCCATATCTGCAGCAGTTATTTGCTTGAAGTGCACCTCATGAGATGTGTTCGATGTTATACTCACCCCAAGATCTTTTTCCTGAGTGAGGTTTTCAGTCTTCGGCTTTCCTAATCTGTACTCAGCGGTCTTCTTTGCCCTTCCTCAATCTTCATGACATTGCATTTGGTGGGGATAAACTCCAGGGAACAAGTTACTGAATCAGGATTGCAGCCTGTCCAGATCCCTATGTAGTCCTGCCTGATCCTCATTCAACTGAATTCTCTTCATTAGATTCACTTCTGCAAACACTTCTGAGTTTATCCCTTCCGTCACGTCATTCACATATACCAGAAACAGCACCGGTCCTAGATCTGACCCCTGTGGAACCATGTTCGTCACGGGCACCCACTATGACACTTCGTCACATAACATGACTTTGTTGTTGCCTCTTGTCAAATATTCTCTGATCCACTGAAGTGTCATTCCTGTTATGCGTGCCTGAGCCTCTAGCTTTTACAGTGATCTCTTCTGTGGGACTGTGTCGAAAACCTTCTTGCAGTCTAAGAAAATGCAATCTACCCACTCCTCTCTCTCTCTCTCATGTCTTACTTCCGTTACCTTGTCGTAAAGCTCCAGTAAGTTTATGACAGATGATTTCCCTTTCCTGAAACCGTGCTGGATGTCGTGTATCAGCTTGTTCTTCTCTAACTGCTCCACTACTCTCCTTCTGATAATCTTCTCCATTACTCTGCATACATGTCAGTGACACTGGTATGTAGTTTAATCCCGCGTGTCTTTCACTTTTCTTAAAAATTGGGACTTCATTTGCTGTCTTCCTCACCTCAGGTAATCAGCCTGTTTCCATGGACGTGTTGAAAATTGTTGTTAGTGGCACACACAGCGCCTGTGCTTCTTCTCTCAGGCCCCACCGAGAAGTGTCTAGT